>JAGVVM010005986.1:0-26589 GCA_019149425.1 Psidium friedrichsthalianum
TTTTTACTTGTTCTATGGAGTAGGTTTATCCCCCGATTCTACTTAATATAGCTATTTGTACAAGTATTTTGCGATTAAGAAACAACCGTCCCAAGGATAGCTACGATTTGGTCCGGCCGATAAAAATCTCCGAGAGGGTTCGCATGTGATCGGTAGGTTCGAAAACAAGGACCCTTCAACCCCCGAACCTGAATCCCTTTTAGGACCCCTAACCACTCGGCCCCGAACTTTCATTTATTCGTTTTTCTTCTTGACACAAATTCTATTATTCATCGGTAAAGGCGTCCCGCAAGAAGCTTTCACCCTAAGAGTACATTTGCTTTCTTGAGGCGTATTCCTCATAAAGCGTTTCAATGCAACACATTGAATATTCATGTGAAGCAAACCTTATGCGACGCTGTTACCAAAGGGGTAACATAAATTAACGGTCCAGGAACTTAGTTTTTATGAAAAATAAAGCCTACCCAAAGTCATCTCCATTGCGACCGAATGTATGACCGCCTTTTTCCTCACTGATCACACAAGAAGTCCCCAAGTTTCAAAATTTAGGTACCAAGTAAATTTGACTATTAAATTACTGGCTAGTGCGCTACAAATGCCCCACCACTCCCCAACCCACCTAATTCATGTCACAAATTCTACTGAAATTAGCAGTTTTTCTCATTAGAATAAGCTCCGCTTAATCCTAGGTCAACTTCCTAATATTAGTCCAGTTTAATGAATGTAAAGAACTGTCAAGTGTCCCCGACAATACTAGGCCTAAGTCAAAACAAGCCGAAAAGAAGCTATGTCGAGTTCCGAACCTTGTGATGCTCGACCAAATTTTGCAGATCGCCACAGTCCCTACCTCATGAATTGTCGAGTTCGAGCCTTGTGAGCGCTCGACCAATTTCCCATAGTCCTTATCTCATGAATTTTCGAGTTTGGGAAATAAAAAAGAGTTTTATCGGAGATGATCCCAAAGGACCTGTCTTCAATGGAACCAAGAACCTAGTAACAAAAGCTTCCATTGGTCATTTAGGACCTTATTACCTTGCTTGACCCGGAAGTCACTCATTCAATATCCATTTGCTTCTGATCCAGTAGAAAGTAAAAATAAAAAAGAAAAAAGGTTTCAAAGTGCTTCAGACAATATTCCACGTGGCAAAAAGAAAAAGTAAAAAAAAAATGTGTCATTGTAAAAAAAAATGATTAATCCACAGGGCAGACATTATGTGTGCATTATACTCTCTCTCTCATCCAGCTCTCAGATGATTTCTTTGCCAACAATTCATGATTGGT
The DNA here is from genome assembly GCA_019149425.1 of Psidium friedrichsthalianum. Classification (NCBI taxonomy): domain Eukaryota; kingdom Viridiplantae; phylum Streptophyta; class Magnoliopsida; order Myrtales; family Myrtaceae; genus Psidium; species Psidium friedrichsthalianum. Next base: position 1,282 of record JAGVVM010005986.1, read on the forward strand.
GTTTGAATGTGTTCCTAAATAGAACAAGAAAATCCAAAGCAATGCTGCAATTTTATTTTATTTCCCAAAAGAATGTGATCGGCGGAGTTAAATTGATTGACGGTCAAAATGTTTACGACTTTTATCGCATTTTTCTCTTATCGGGATTAGTGCAAACCTCTCGTTATGTGTGTTTGTGCAAAAATGGTTGCTACGTAAGATTTTTCTTTGCTTTAATTCTATGGTACTATTTCGTAAATCTTTAAATATAGTGGATGACAATGCTAATTGTGTCTTTCCAATTCATTCCACGTTCGATTTTCAAAAATTTGAAAAACGAAATGATCGTTCATCGAACAAGCGGGTCCATTTGGAATTGCAACCGAGCACCAACTTTCTCGATACCGAATTCCAATTTTTTTTTTTTTTACCCGCCTCACCTAACAGATTGGAGATTAGACTATCGGGTTTTTTGCTTCTAGGCACGTTACCACCAAGTTGCACTCTTTGTTGACCTTGTTGCCCGAGTACGTAGCTCCTTTCATAGAGATATTAGCCTCTAGTGATCCCTTTCAAAATGTACGATGTACACCTGTTTCGCCGGAATTGTTCCCGTGATACGATATTTTTCGCTAAAAGTAGTTCTTTGGCCTTTAAATATGTTAAAGGGTTCCGTGGCAATTCCGAACGGGAATAATTCGGATGAAATAAAGAAATCGACAATTTTCAATTACGTTTCAAATAACATTTCGATGGCCATTTACCTGCCAATATTCACAATGGTAGTCTCCATCACCCATCTTCATATTTTGACAACTGAATACGTTGCATCGCGGGACGTCATCGTCGTTCAACACGCGTCTATTTCTGTGCTCATCGACGAATCGGTGCGTGAACAACAACGCTCGTGTGTGGGACACGTGATTGTTCATCGCTCGGTGCCACTCACGGGTCTCTTCGATCACGTGCCGGGAACGCATGCATCGACGATTAAGTTAAGTTATATCTTAGTGTCAATAATACCTCTTCGCCTCGACATTGCATCGAATCTAGGGTACTTTTCGACACGTTGATTGTATGAATAAGGCGAGAGAGAGTTCTATTAAAATTTATGTAAGATCAATGTACTGACAAAACTAATTTCAGTTATGGTAAGCAAAGATGGCCAATAGCAGCCCCTAATGTGATACGAGGATTTCTTCGCGAGCCATCTTAGGAAGGAATAAAGGGATGCTGAATTCTAACCGCACTGAGCCAAATCATGAAGAAGATTGAGGCAGTGGGCCCGAGCCCTAAAGCCCTTTGTCCTGTCTCCTTTTGACTTTTCCACTCAACCAATCTCTGCATGATCTTCGATGGAATGAAAAAAATAGAGATTGAATAAATAAAAAATCAATTTCGAGATTTAATTTGGTTTTTCTTTTAAGATATCGAGATGTTTTCTTTCTTCTTCTTCTTTTTTTTTCTTTTCACGTGTTTTTGAAACTATTTGGTTTGGTTGGAATCTTTGACTTAGCTAGGCTGGTTAGATTGTACTAATAATTCAAGTTATTTCATGTTCCTTGTGACTAATTGAGCGCGACTTGCGCCTTCTTTGAAAAAAGGGTCAACTATTTCTCCTTGAATTTGCCATGTATAATAAGCAATGGGATTATTCGTAACTTCTGATAATTTTTCTTTCGGACAAAACCTCGAATTGAAAAAAAAAAAAAGCCACACGGAAGAGAAAAAGATAGAAAAAGAAGAAGAAGAAAAACACCATAATAATTGGACAAGACGAAGGGTAGTAGTGTAATTCCACAGTGAGCTCAAGCCTCTTTTCCATTGGACGGGCATTCATTTTTCTTATTTTGAGAACGAGATGATGTTTTTGCCCTCCAAAAGACGAGACCAGCTTTCCCCATTTCTCTCGTTTGTCGTGGGTCCGTGCTTTTGGATTGAACCTTCCAATATAATACAGCTCGATTTCTGTTTCACTTTAATTTCGCGTGTTTATTCACCCCCTTCGTCGAATTCTATGCTTGTCTTCTCCTTTTTTTTTTTTTTAAAAAAAAGACAATGATATAAATAATTCATAAACTTTGACCCAACATGCTCAATATAATCCTTGAAATTTAGCTGCATGTGCATCGTTCATGAACTTTCAATTTATTTAGTGTGGTCCATAGGATTTCGATACATTATATTAAAAAAAATTTCAATATTATCTCTCTATTAATTCGAGTTCAGGGCCGACATTAAACATTTTCATATAATCCATTGACTAATTTGAACATGTGTAAAAAAAAAAATTTAGGGACCATATTGAATAAATTGAAAGTTCAGGGATAACATTGTATGTTGGACTAAAGTTCAGGAACAATATCAAACGAATTAAAAGCTCATGAATCAAATTGTATATTATGTTAAAATTAAAGATTATTTATGCCATTTTTCTTTGCAAAGAGCTCAAGGAAGAAATGAAACAAGAAGCTCGTATCATTAATTTTGCCGTGATTGGCGACGCGACAGAGTGGAAGTGGGAAGCCAATTGTGTCGTCTCTTTCTTTGTGGGGGTCGAAAGAGAAAAGGGCGGGAAGGACTGCTCCCTTTGGTCTTACGCTCGCTCACCGGTCTCCCTTGTCCGGTTCGACGGTGGTGCCGATGACGACGCTAGCCGCACCTGCTCCAGCGTTAGCTTCACCAGTACCAACACTCCTCTCCCCGGTTCACATGCAACCACGTGGCCCAATCAAGAGGAGAGTACCTAGGAGAGAGTGGCTAGAGCGGAGTGCGGCTACTAGACTCGGGAAGACAAAGGCTCGAGCTATGGCTAATGGCTATGGAGTCTTGGGTCAATCCTCGAACGCCGAGTGGGCCCCTCGTTCCACGGCATGGGGGCTCTCGTTAATATTATTCAAATACAACATGATATGTAAGGAGCTTATCCTAGGAGTGATTGGATATTGCTTTGGCCCAAAAAGTGAATTGAGGCCCCACTTGCTTTGGCTCCAAGAATTATTTGCCTTGGGTAGCTCACAGCCTCGCAGCCCAACCTCGACGTATTTAATGTTGTCTCGCCCCACGTCGTGCAACCGTTCAGCGCCAAAAATCATTTAAGTGCACGACACGGTCCGACCGGGGGGTCGCCGGAGCATGAGAGCTTATAATAAGGAGCGATTTTCGCAAGTTTTTAGAATGGACACAAGGGGCGTGAATGTACTGAACGGTGCATCGAGCAAGGACAGAGTGATGACCGTGAAAATTGAAATGAAGGTGGGTGTTGTCCTAATGACGTTTCTTGACGAGAATGGTGACGATTTTGGAAGTGAAATCTGTTATTAATCTAATGGGGTTCTTAATCCTCCATCAATGTCAGGTCTCACGAGGCATTTTGCCCTATAGAAAAATTGGGTTTTTTGCCCTTTTTGATTATTGGGATGGGTTTCCAAATTTCGCTTTAGCCACTCACGCACCACATCCGTTTGACCACACGCAACCGGAAACCCTAATCTTTGACCGTTACGAGCGGCGGCCGAACCCCACATTTGCCTCCGTGTTCCGCGAGAAAGAAGCACGGAAGATGTCTCCCTGTCACGCCCTCTCTCTCTGTCTCTCTCTCTCCTCTGTCAGTAGTCAGTACCCCCCATGTCTTGTTCCTCTCCCTGTTCTTTAAGCTTTAACTCTCTCTCTCTCTCTCTCTTCCCCAAGGAGAAGAAGAAGAAGGAGGAAAACGAAGGCCTAAATAAGCTACAACCCAAAAGTATTTCGGTAATGATGGGAGGAGGAGAGACGAGACGCACGTAAACAAGTAGACGAAGAAGAAGAAGAAGAGGAGGCCTTGGTTGAGCATAATTAAAGTTTACGTCTTTTCTAGAGAGAGAGAGAGAGAGAGAGAGAGGCTACGACCCCATCGTCAGATTCTTGCACAGTGAGGCTAGAGAGGGCTTTTGTCTCGCGGCTATGCATTCCAAAAAGAAAACCACCAAGACCCAATAAGAAGAAGAGCCACCATCATTCCCATTTCGCTCTCCAGCTCAAACTCGACACCATCATTCTCTCCCTTCTTTTGCTTTTCTCACTCTCTGCCCAGCTGCTACTTCTCGCTGAAGCTCCTCTGTTTCTCTCTGTCTCTGCGCGCGTGTGTTGACGCTCCGTGGCGGATTCGTGATATGGAGAAGAAGCAGGGGTTCTTCGCGGCTCTCAAGGACGAGGTGGTGCGCGGCCTCTCGCCGTCGCGGTCCCGGCCCCGCTCCAGGGCCAAAGAGCCCCGGCAGGAGCGCGTCGCCCATGGGCGGCCTCTTTAGGCGGAGGAAGGGGGGGCAGGTGGCGCCGCCCGAGCTGCTGATGTCGAGATCCGGGACCTTGGTGAGGCCCGCCGAAGCTCTCTCGCCGTTGATGGAGGCCCCGATCAGGACGGGCGCCGAATGCGGGGATTCCCCGGCTCGGCCACCTGGATGCGAGCGCCGTCCGTCTCTTCTTCCTCCTCCTCCGCCGCCACGGCCGCCGCTAACAAGCAGGTCGGATCTGAGGCTTCTGCTCGGCGTGCTCGGGGCGCGCTCGCTCCCGTGCACGTGGCCGCCTCTGATCCTCTCCTCAACCTCAGTATCAAGAACATCCCCATGTTAGTTCTCTCCCTCTCCCTCCACTCCCCTCCCTCTCTCTCTCTCTCTCCTCTCTCTCTCCAATCCCTGTTATGGGCTGGTATATTTCTGGGAAGTTAGTTAATAACTAGTGCCAAATACTAAAATGTTTGACAAATAACCGTGTTTCCATTGAATATTCCGTAATGTCGTGAAGTTTTGAACATTTTTAGCAACTTCGGGTTCAGCTTTTTCTTGCTTTTGTTTTAATCTTTGACTGAGTCATGGTGGAGGGGATGAAAACTATGCATGCTTTGCTTCTGAGCATCTTCTAACAACAGTTAAATTGAATGGCTAATGCATGCGTTTTCTCTGCGTTTCTCCCATGAAATGTGTTGGAGTAAACTGACACTGGTGAGAGTAGTATACAGCATATGCCACCTCCCTAAGTAGATTATGTTGGGAGAAACTTCGATTGAAAGAACTAGTCAGAATTTTTTGTTTTGATCTTGTTTTCGGGCGATTTTGCAGGAATCTTCGTCCGCGCAGTACATACTGCAGCAGTACATGCCGCATCTGGAGGACAGAGCTCCAGAACTCCATTAAACAACGCATACGCCATGGGAAAGGTCCGGATGATAGCCTCGGAATTCGAGACGCCGAACAAAGTCATCAAGAACAAGAACTCCTCCAAGGCCGCCGAGTCGGGCGGCTTCGTTCTCTGGCAGATGAATCCTGACATGTGGTATGTCGAGCTGGCGCTTGGGGGCAGCAAGGTTCATGCTGGCTGCAATGGGAAGATTGTATGGAGGCACACGCCGTGGCTCGGTGCGCATGCGGCAAAGGACCCGTTAGGCCTCTCCGTCGGGCACTCCAGGTGAATATTTTCTTGGTTCTCGATACCCACTATTAACAAGAGGAAATGAAATGATTGAAATTTTGAATTATCTTGCGTCCGATATTTAGCAGCTAGCCGGACACAATTAGCAGGATAATGATCTAAACATACTGTCGAAAAAGTGTACTATTTGCTAGGGGTGAGGACAAAAAGGGATCCACCCAAACCGGACGGGCTGATGGCTTGGTTCTCGGGTGGATCCATAGAACGAGCGGCTAGTTCACAGTTCGCATTTGCAAAATCAGTCCTTACCCGGTGGTTCTCGATTCTAAGTGGGAACCATCCATCCTGGATCCAACCACCCCTACCGTTTTGCATGCCTTAATTCAATTCTGTTATTTGGTTGTGCACCAGGGCCTTGATCCTAGAACCACGGCGAGCATGTTTACCAAGCACGGTGTATTGGGGAGAAGACGGTCAATGGAGAGGAGTGTTTCATTCTTAAGCTTTGCGCAGACCCTGTTACCCTGAAGGCCAGGAGCGAAGGACCAGCTGAAATCATACGGCACGTCCTGTTTGGGTACTTCAGCCAGAAAACAGGGCTCCTCGTTTCACTTGGAAGACTCGCACTTGACCCGGATCCAGAACAACGGAGGTGATGCTGTGTATTGGGAGACCACGATCAACTCCTTCCTTGATGATTATAGGCCCGTGGAGGGAATCATGATCGCACATTCGGGGCGGTCAGTAGTGACCCTTTTCAGATTCGGAGAAACAGCGATGAGCCATACCAAGACCAGATGGAGGAAGCATGGACCATCGAGGAAGTGGCCTTCAATGTCCCGGGACTGTCGTTGGATTGCTTCATCCCTCCGCGGAAATCAGATTATCCTCAATCAGTGAAGCGTGCGAACTCCCTCATGGTCAGAGAGCAAGGAATGTGGCCGCTAATCTAAGTAGTAGTGTACATCGCGCCAGAGTTGCTTCACTAGACAGAACTATGGTAGTGTGAAACGCAATTACATTTAGGGAGACAGATGCTCGCGAAACATAAAGACACCGCCGATCTTTTCCCTGTGTAATAGCGTGGAGTAGCTATACCAACCACCTTTAGAAGGTAGTCTGAATGTCAGCACTTGATCAAACATCCAAACTGTAAATAGAGCGCGAAGGTCGCGGGAGGTGGCCAGACTGCCAGGAAGCGGATTTTGATGGATCAATATGCGGTGGAGTTTTGTTTTTCCCTTCCCTTCTAGAACAAGATCAGCTCGTTTGTTCAAAATATTAAATCAGGATATCCTGGAATCACATTCGAAGTGTGATTCTTGGGGAAGTTCCTCATCGAGCACAAGCCAATCGGTATACTCAAAGATGATCAGAACGAGATGTAAAAGCCCGAGCAACTTCGACAATGTGCATAGTCGAAATGTTCCTAAATTCCCCGCTGAGTTTATCTTTTTGTGCATGTAATTGTTAGCACTCACAGCCAAATGAGCAACATCAACATGTCATTCAACTAGAGCGCGGGGTAGAAGAAGATGACTTGTCCTTAGAGTTTCTTAGCTTGTATGCTCTGTTTCTTTGCATTCAGTTCAGGCAATTAGATCATGGTAGCCCCACCATGGAAGTCTTGGAGTAAAATTCTTAGTTGGATGTCCGACCAATCTGGTACCTTTTCCCTTAGACGTGAAGCTTTTATATTGTTGTCCTCTATCTCTTCAAATGTTTTAGGGGGGGAAATCCCACTCTTCAAAGTGGGCAATGTCCACTTTTTCCTTTAACTGTTGACGGTTAGAATCTGTGATGATGAAAGCTTCAATGGCCCTTTACACTGTCATGGCCACAACCACAGGACATCACAGGTTCCAAAATATTTTTAAGGAACTACTTCCCCAAATCATCCAGTTTTCCCAGAAAATGCCGTCCTGCTCGTCATTCTCCTTGCTACTATGATCTGCCATGTGAAAATTGTTGCGTGTTAGCAATATTTGGCATATCATCCGTTGCATTATTCACAGATCTCAACTTGGATATCTTTGCATCTATGTTTGTCGTGTTCTTGCCGAGTGCACATATTGCGCTTCTGTCAAGTAATACCTGCTGAGCATAGTGGCTAGATAAATGAGCAAATGTTGGTGGCTTGTGGGATATAGCATAAGCACATCCATTTGGACTACGCAAACATGGACAGATGTAGAGATTTCTCTCCCTCGAGTTTGATCTTGAACAGTCAGAAGACTCTTTACAAAATTTTCAGAATGTAATGAAGGTTGACTGAACAGAAAATACCCACAATATGCTGATATATCGAAATAGCTGAAAACCGAGTTAATTGCTGATGATATCTTCCAACTGCCTTAACGACACTTTTCTAGTTAATTTTCATCAAATGCTCAATGGTTTAATGCGGTGAAGTTTCCCAGATTCTTCGGTCTCAGTTGATGTTTGCCATTTTACATACCAGATATAGTCAAAATGCACGTTATCCTCGATGAGCATTAGGTGTTTGAGTGCATTACCATCGCACCAAACTTTCTAATGATGGAGAACACAGTTCTTTCTGTATCTTTCTAGCTTGTCCTAATGCTTGAGCTTGCACAACTTCAAGCATGATCTTCCGAGACATCAGCCATCTTAGGTTGAGCTCATACGCCCTTTGTTTTTCCATCTGCACAGCCAGTCTGATCGTTGTCCATGTTGGTCCAATTACAGCAGCAAAACTGAATGTAGATGACATAGGGGTGTTTTTAAACCCTGCTGCTTAAGTCCTCACCTCACCATTTTGTTGCTTCACTTTAAATCAATAAAAATCCAATTACTGAATTTGTACCTCTCCTAGGATTAACTAGGAGGCCTCCTAAATTATTTTACCAGCCTTGAAATTTCTATTTCACACTGCAATTTGGATGCCTGTTTTTTCTTTTCTGCTTATGATCATTTGTCAATACAGAAAGAGCATAATTCCTTACCTGGTAGCCCTGGAATCAGTCTATATAGCTTGCATAGCTCCGATATGTCATTTTCCTGTGTTGGTCCTTGTTTCGATCACGTCAGTTGCAACCCGAGATCATGAACAAAATTAGTAAATTGCTTTTAAGACCATGATTTATCATCACCTCTACCTCCACATAGTTTAACTGCATTTTACGGTAGACAAAAGAATCATGGCTGACTGGTCATTTATTCGCCTATCTGCAGTTTGGCATGACTCTGTTAGGAACTCTGACCTATAAAGAAACTACACTGGAATGTATATTTACCAAGACCGAGTAGAAACTTCATTTACTACCCGAGGTAGATTAAATTAATTACAAAGAAGTAAAATCTGAATAAGATTAGGAAGGAACATTATTTCTGCATATTTGCATCATCTTCCACGACTAACTGTGCAATTTTGTTTTCTTCATGATCAGGGACTTTGAAAGCAGCAAAACCTTTTCCCTGCTGGATGTTCGCGGCATTTACGGACCAAAGCCAGATAAGGACATCCTAAACGCCCAGAATTCCCTCCTACGCGTCCTAAAGTCATGATTATATACTTTGATATGCAACATGAGTCCTTGACACAGGCCGCATATTTAATTACCATTGGACACCTAATTCCTAGAGACTGATTTGGATTTCTTCTCGTTCTTTAGGCTCGTCATTCTAGTACCCTATGTGCTTTTATATGTAGTGACTGCATATTCTTGAGACCACCAACATTCCTACTAAAGTTCTAATAAGTGTATAAAGCTTCTGTACTTGGGTACTTGCAGTTGTGGGAGAAAATATTTATCTGGAGGAGCAACCTAGGAATAATGTCAAGGGACCACAAACACCATGTTTGAAAAATGCAATGGCAATCCTGATTTTGAGCTGTGGTCCCTCATAAGCTTTTTGTGCACTCCATTCTCAACAGAACTCATAAAGTGGATGAATCAGGAGGATTATCTGCAAAAAGAATTCATGCTCTCTCTCTCTCTCTCTCTCTCACCAGTCACTGTATGTCACAGCTTCAGAATTTTGTGTCACCATACTAATGGTTCCTTCCTCTTGCTCAATATCAGAGATTTCGATATCAGTAGTTTCTTCCCCACAAAAATTCTGAGCTGGATCAACTGCTCAATGCCGAAGGGAGAAAAATAAAATAAAAACACGATTAGTGTTTGGTAGTTGGGACTTAGTAAGGCTAAAGGTTTTGTAATTAGCTGTCTTCATTTTGTACCGGAAGCTGGTAATCAACTCAGGTCCCCAAGAGACTATTGCTCATGTGTTGAGTCTAAATCAACTTATCTAACACGATTTGTATCTCGAAAGCTTACTAGAGCTTCAAAAACGGAGAGAATGGATTTTTCTTGCCTCTGAAATTTGTATCCTTCAGATTCTACTAGTCAGCTGTAGAATGAGTCTATATCTATAAGTTATCTTCAACTACCTAGATATAAATAATAAAGCAGAGATGATCTCTTTGATGTGAGAGACTCTAAATTCCAGACAACATCATGATGGAAGCGCACAAGAGAATTTAAGGAGTTTTCTTCGGAATAAATTAAAGCTCGAGCTTCATCAGATTTGGAAGATTTTGTTCTGTTGCACACAATCTTTATACTGCATAAGACAAAACAACTTTTTGGACCAAAAGGGATGAAGATGCAACATGAAAATTGATGATGATGGTCATATTCTATCTCAAAACCAGGCTTCAACTTGGAATTTGTTTAAACTCTGTGCAGGGGAAGGACCACTGAAGTTGCTTTTCTGATGTTGGAAGCACTACGCTACAAGGCAGAGCAACTTTCTGCTTTTTAAGGGCATTATGGTGCAAAGTTGAGTCGACAACATCAAATCACTTGAGCATGACTTAAAAGTCCAAAATCGCTATATTCTCATATGAACCACTTGTTTGATATCAGACTCAATCTGACTATCGTCTCCAGGCAGCGATCAAGTTCCGATGTTTGGGATAAAATTATCTGTAAGAAAGAAACTACCGTCCAGTAAACAAATTACCAAGAATCAGACACATGACAGGAAGCAGCAATTTATCCATGCATTTGAAGGGAACTGATGTTTTCAGTTGCGATGCTCAAGTAAAGAGTATACCGGAGATGAGATATAGGGTTGTTTAAGAATTTGGTGCCAAAATTTGAGGTTATAAGCAAACAGGAATGGTTTAAGATAAACTGATGACCTTTGGGTACTCAAATAAAAGATCACTTGAGAGTACTTCGTCGATTTGTCCAAAATGCATATGACGACGATACGAGAAAATGGTGGCACTGTTTAACATGATGATGACCGAAAAAATACTAGTTATTATGCTGAGCGCATACTTGCCGTTATTTTGATTTCTGTCGTAGATATAGAATTGAACTGCTCTTGTTTCCATTGAGATTACATACCCAGAATAAAGCAATCACTAAAAACAGGTAAGAACTATGAACCCAAACAGACAACTTCAGCCAAAAAGATAAAAACACTACAAAGACAAACTTGTCTTTATATAAATACCCAAAAGAAGTCAATAATGGAAATTGCTTCCAAAACGCTAGATTTTGTATTATTTTCAGGCGCACCCTAGCTAGTCACTCCATGTGTCACTAATTTACTTTGTTCAATCCACTTACTTCCATCAATTGCCAAGTGACCTCAATAAGTCCCAGTGAGTTGAAACTTCCCAAACCCTATTCTCTCTCTCTCTCTCTCTCTCTCTCTCTCTCCCCAATCCAATGGAGTTTCTCCAAAAGCATGAGAAAAGGAAGAAGAAGATAAACCCCACAACTACCACTACCAGCACAAGTCTATCATCAAGTTGTTTCTTTTGTACAATGGAAGAGCCAGATCCATCACTCAGGAGAGCTGGTATTACAAGATGCTTCAAGGAGATACTTCATAGGGACAACCGAGAGCTAGTTCTCATCCTGAGTGGATTGTGGCACATTGCCATGACTCACACCGACGATCCCGAATACCCGTCCCTTGGAATCTTCAACCTCTTGAGCAACTTGATCACGAGGGGGATTACTGACAAAGATTGGCTTCTTAGGGATCAAAACATATACGTGCCTTACTACGCAGCCCACATTATTGGCTCCTACACCATGAACAAGGCCGAGTTTGCCGAAAAGGCGGTGGAGTCTGGCGTGATACCACCATTGATCGAGCTCCTGAGGGGCAAGTTAAGTTGGGTTGAGCAAAGAGTCGCAGTCCGAGCACTAGGCCACCTCGCAAGCTATGAGAAAACTGTCAAAGCGGTTTTGGCCTACGAACAAGAAGTGGTTGATTCGGCCATGCAAATAGCAAGCACTTGCCTCGAGGTCGTGTATTCCCACTTCATAGTGCCAAATGGAATGAAGAGGTTGAAGTACCAATGCGATTTGCTGACGCGTGGTATCGGAAGGACTGATTTGGAAGACCAAAAGGCTGAAGAGTGGGCAAGCCAGCTCCAATGCTGGTCTCTCTATCTTCTCAATTGCTTTGCTTGCAAGGGAAGGAGTTTGGATTTGATTTGCCGGGAAGAGTTCTTGAAGGACTTGTGTGAGATGTGGGGTGGACTTGTCAACCACTCTAATCCTGGTGGTGTTGGGCTTATTAGAATATTGTGCTACACCAAAATTGGAAGAGAGAGGATTGCTGATTGCGAAGAAGTCGTCCAATATCTCAGTAACCTCTCAAGATCTTCAGATGATTGGCAGTATATGGGCATTGATTGTCTTCTCTTACTTCTTAGAGACCAAGATACTCGGTACAAAGTCATTGAGATTGCCATTTTTTGTCTCGTAGATTTGATAGAACTCAATGATCTTGGGAAAACAAGGATCCACATAGGAGAAGCCATTTCAAGAACCCTCCTTCAAGACCACAGCAAGATGATAAGATCAAGATTCAAGAACAACCCAACAGTCCAAGAGGCATTAGATGAATTATGGATCCTAAAAGTTGAGAAAAGGAAAAAGGAGAGGCTTTTGACCCAAGAAAAGGTTAAAGAAAAGAGGGTCTTAGTGGATCTCAAAAAACAACAAGCAAAAAGCATGTTTTGGGCAGGTCACATAGAAGAGGCCACGTTGAAGTACAACGAGGCACTAGAGATTTGCCCATTGAGGCTGAGAAAGGACAGGATGGTGATTTACAGCAACCGAGGCCAGTGTCATCTGTTACTTGGAGATGCAGATTCTGCCATCAGAGACACGACAAGAGCTCTGTGCTTGTCGAGTCCCGCAAACGGTCACCGCAAGAGCTTGTGGAGAAGAGCCCAGGCTTATGATATGAAAGGGCTGAGCAGAGAGAGCCTGATGGACTGCTTGATGTTCGTCGATGGGTGCATGAGGTCGGAGAAGAAGAGGGGCAAGCGCGCGAAGATACCCTACTACGCGGCGCGCATGATCAGCAAGCAGATGGAGGCCACGTGGCTGTTTGCCGGGTCAAAGTCGAAGGTAACAGGAGGAAGATGTTGAGCATAAGAATTGTGATCTGAAAAGGAAGGACATGAGCGCATGAGGGCAATGAAGAAATTTTTTGCGTGGTACGTTCAAGCCTTCATAGTTCAGGACTTCATCTGTAGTTTTTCTCTCATATTGGTATCAGTGTGCCACTTCTTTCTCTACTTGTTTCCACCTTCCACTTTTCTGTATCGATCAAGGCGCGGTTTTCTTAATGCCAAGCTTAACTCCTCTGACACACAGATTAGCACTTACTAAGGATGGTGTCTTGTCATATTACTTTGAAAATTGTTAAGACCGATCTATTCGGCCATGTTTGATGCAGTGCCACACTATACATCCTACAAAGAAATGGAGAGAAGAACAAGGGATTTTGGGGAGCACTCATTTAATACTCATCTGCTGTATGGGTAATGATATTAAGAACAAAATGCAGTTTATTGCTCCAAATTTGATATTGCTTTAGTGTTGCATTACTATGAGAAAATCTGTTTTCTGTATAACACTTTCTTAGTGAAAAGATTATTCAATATGATTTTCTCTAGTAGGATCGAATGAGTTTATGGAAATTTTATATGATCAAAGGTCAAATATACATGTATATACACATGTCATCCCATATTAATCTTGTTGTATTGTAAGTCAATAAAATGAACTAACTTGATAAAAAAAATATTAAAATAAAACTGACTGCTGAGAAAATATGAGTATTATCTTCGTGTTTAAAAAAAATATTAAGAGCAAAGACACAAAAAATTCACTGTTAGAAATGCTAGGACAAATAAAAGATTGAGACGTGACACAATAAGTGGTGGCCCATTTTAGACACACATGTTCGTGACATGCAAATCAATTACGATAAAAATATTGATATTGGTTATATCATTTGACCATAATGTTGAAGCAATTTTTTTTTTTTGGGTTATGTCTATATTTTAGGATCGATTAATAAATAGATTCAAGAAAGACGAGACAAAACTTTCATATTTATAGTTAATTGCAAAATATATTTAGACGTCTATCAACAAATAAAATGATATAAAAAAAGAAAAACATAAACTCATAAAAAAATACATGGGTGATTTGATTTGGAAATATAAAACTACAATCGTATGCTCAAAAAATGGGAAAGTACCAAAAAAGCCTTAAACCCATTATATCGATATCAATTCGGTCTTAAATTTTGTAATTACACCAATTTAGTTCTGAGACCTTTTGCATTGGTACCAATTGAATTTATCTGATCAATTTTGACTGAAAATCACTGATATGGACGGCGTTGACGTGGATATTTTTAAATTTTTGCCTTTTATTTTATTTTATTTTATGTTCTTTATTTTCTTTTGGCTGAGGGCCAACAAGGGCCAATGGCTACGGCGCCCTTGCTCAAGATTGGCAAGGGCGTTGTGGCCCTCGTTGGGTCTAGGCAAAGAGCCACGCAAGCCCTCGCCCACCCTTAGCTAAAAAAAAGAGTGAAGAAAGCAAAAGAAGATAAAATAAAAGAACTAAAAAAATAAAAAGCTATAATAATTTAAAAAGTTACTAAAAAACATCCATGTTAGAGCTAACTGTACCACGTGGGATAGCCAGCGTCAACGTCAGTCATTTTTGCCCAAAATAGCCGGATGAACTCAATTGACACCAATGCTAAATGCTTAAGACTAAATTGGTGTAATTAAAAGATTTATGACTGAATTCATACCAATGCAGTGGGTTTAGATTTTTTTTTTTTTGGGGTACTTTTCCCCTCAAAAGATAGGTTGAGAAACAAAGAAAAGCAAAGATAGATTTATCTTTGAATAGATAAAATAAAATAAAGAGGGAACCAAAAGAAAGTAAATAGTTGATATGTCTGTTGAGAGGGAAAAAGGAGGAAAAAGAATTAATTTGGCAAAAGAAAATGAAAAATGAAAAAAAAGGGAAAAAGGGCTGGAGGCTAAAGGGAAAAATTGGTAATGGAGGCCGAAGGATTCAAACCGGCGGAGTCCAACTTATAAAAGTGGCCCACCTCCGGCTCGGCCACCTCTCCCTTTGTTTATTATTTCTTTTTGCAAATTTGATATATTAATTTTATAGTTACTAATTATAAGTATGATTATAGTTAATGATAATAGACGTAATTAGTAAGGTTGGGCAAAAAAACCAGAAATGGCCATGCAGCAAAACGAGACCTCGAGCTCCTAGGCTTAAAGGGATGGGCAGATGGACACTCGCGTCTCATCTATCTGTAGTGGCATATCGTGTTAGTGTTTTTTGAGCTTTTACATACTTTCAATGCTTTCGAATGTTTTTCTATCTTGCATATATACTATGTCACTCAAAGATACAAATACATCAAGTAAAATAATGCACTTTATGTTCATTAGGAAATTGTTATTCAAAAATCCCGTTTATAAACTTCATTCGAACGATGAATATATTGTACTACTTCCTTTCGTTGCCATACTTATTACCTTTAATTGATCACAGTCGTTTATTGTCTCAACCAATGATACATGGGAAATAGAAGATTCATCAGCCACTATATAGAATCGGCAAAACTAAAAACGACATAGAATTTAATAGGTAAAGTTCACTCATGATCGAGTCACGTTGATAAATTCAATCAATCTTACAGTCACTCAGAGGCTTGAATCAATGAGTTATTGACTAAATAGGTCATATTAACTGCTCCACACCACATTGCTTAAAAGATATACGTAAATTTGAGCAATAATCTTCCATAAAGCAGGACAAGGTTCAAGTGATGTTGCCTATTCCACAAGCTTTGTGATAGCCTTTGGAAGGAGAGACACATTTGATATGTATATGTACCAAATGAGACCATTATCTAACCCGCTCTAACAAATAGATGTAAATTCGATCTTATGTCATCTGTCAGACAAGCTTTGTGATAGCCTTTAAAGGATATACACATTAAAATACTATTTTGTAAAGGTGGATTGAATGATCTGGTCCTCTGGTAGGAGAAAAAACTTTTATTGGTGTGTTAAATACGTACACATACCAAAGGTATTGTGTCTGACCTCCAAAACTGTGGATAATCTTGCAGTAAATGACGAAGCAATTTTGTTATAAAAAGGGTCTAAAGAGCTCTTTAAGCTGCAGTTCCTGAAGCACCTGTAGACTTATTCGTTACAGCCAACTTTCTTAAGGGTCTTGGCCTTTGATGGGTTGTCAAGTACCTTAAAAAACAAAGCATGTACTCAAAAATCACGATTGATATGAACACATCTGCATGTTCACGTCTCAATGTGAACCAGCTACACCAATTTGTTTCAAAGAAAAGCCTTGGACTCCAAGCGCTCACCACAAATCCCTGTCCGTTTAGCGGCTATTTTGCATATGAGGCCTCATTGCAAACTGACGTCGAAACCGAACACGTTGATATCCATTATGAATGTATAGTCATTCTACCCTTTTCTCATTTTGTTTGACGAACCAAACGTGCAATTAAGGCGATCATGTCATCATCATCTCTTATCAGATGCATTCCCTTTCTTCCATGCGCGCAGAGATCACTCGATTCGCACCTTCATCGTCATGCGAATTGCTTCCGCCACCAGAACCATCTTGCACGCTTTCGGCTCTCAGAAGGCACACAACTCCCCCTGCACAACGCATTGCCCGTCCACTCAAGTCCACTCTCCTCCATATATATGTGCACAAGGACGACCGGTATCTCCCCACATCCATTTTAAGCGAAGTCTTGCATGCACGAGCTACATGTTCGTGGTCCTTCAACCTCTCAGACGTTGCTTCTTGGGCGTGCCTCTTAACAATCTCTCCACAGTATTAACCCGCCGCACCAGGGACGACAAATAGAGAGGTGAGAGACTTGCTAATACATAGGTGAGGACAGAAGTTTCGATATTTTTTTTTTTGTCCGCTAGTTGTTTCCCGCTGCTCTTTTTCGTTATTATTATTTTTCAGGAAAAAAAAAACATATAAAGAGGTTGTTAAGGAAGGCTACAAATTACATCTTCTGTGTTAATTTGGAGAGTGTGGTATGCATCATAGGCGAGAGGGTGTCATGGGAAAGCAGTATGAGGTTGCGCAGAGATTCATCCTCATCTGGTTCATCCTGGGGTTCCTAGGAGTGGAAGGTAGCAGAGGGAAGAGTTTTCTGAGCAAAGATGACGATTATGACATGGCCAAAGAGTTGAGAGAATCAGGCTTAGCCGGTTTTGGTGGTGGCTAGGCAAGGGAGGCGGAGGCTCTGGGTAGGCGGTGGTATTATGGTATGGCTAGTAGGCAAGGGAGACGGAGTTAAGGTGGTGGTATGGGCAGTGGCTATGGTGGTGGAAGTGGAATGGGTCGGCACGGGGGAGGGGGTGGATCGGAGGTGGCGGTGGCGGCTTCGGAGGTGGTGGAGGTACAACAATGATGGTTCCGGGGGTGGAAGTGGAGGCGGGATGGTTCTGGTGCCGGATGGGGCAGTGGCCTAGGGGGAGATCCGGTTTGAGGGGGCAGTGAATGGATCAGACAGCTCGGAACATTGGGAGGCATTTGGCTCAGAAAGGAGGTCCAGTTGGAGGTTCCACGACGGAGGAGGCCCGGGATGGCCAGTGAAGGAATGGAGGAGGCTCTGCGCAACCTCATACTGCTTTCCCATGACACCCTCTCGCCTATGATGCATACCACACTCTCCAAATTAACACAGAAGATGTAATTTGTAGCCTTCCTTAACAACCTCTTTATATGTTTTTTTTTTTCCTGAAAAATAATAATAACGAAAAAGAGCAGCGGGAAACAACTAGCGGACAGGAAAAAAATATCGAAACTTCTGTCCTCACCTATGTATTAGCAAGTCTCTCACCTCTCTATTTGTCGTCCCTGGTGCGGCGGGTTAATACTGTGGAGAGATTGTTAAGAGGCACGCCCAAGAAGCAACGTCTGAGAGGTTGAAGGACCACGAACATGTAGCTCGTGCATGCAAGACTTCGCTTAAAATGGATGTGGGGAGATACCGGTCGTCCTTGTGCACATATATATGGAGGAGAGTGGACTTGAGTGGACGGGCAATGCGTTGTGCAGGGGGAGTTGTGTGCCTTCTGAGAGCCAAAAGCGTGCAAGATGGTTCTGGTGGCGGAAGCAATTCGCATGACGATGAAGGTGCGAATCGAGTGATCTCTGCGCGCATGGAAGAAAGGGAATGCATCTGATAAGAGATGATGATGACATGATCGCCTTAATTGCACGTTTGGTTCGTCAAACAAAATCAGAAGAGGGTAGGACGACTATACATTCATAATGGATATCAACGTGTTCGGTTTCGACGTCAGTTTGCAATGAGGCCTCATATGCAAAATAGCCGCTAAACGGACAGGGATTTGTGGTGAGCGCTTGGAGTCCAAGGCTTTTCTTTGAAACAAATTGGTGTAGCTGGTTCACATTGAGACGTGAACATGCAGATGTGTTCATATCAATCGTGATTTTTGAGTACATGCTTTGTTTTTTAAGGTACTTGACAACCCATCAAAGGCCAAGACCCTTAAGAAAGTTGGCTGTAACGAATAAGTCTACAGGTGCTTCAGGAACTGCAGCTTAAAGAGCTCTTTAGACCCTTTTTATAACAAAATTGCTTCGTCATTTACTGCAAGATTATCCACAGTTTTGGAGGTCAGACACAATACCTTTGGTATGTGTACGTATTTAACACACCAATAAAAGTTTTTTCTCCTACCAGAGGACCAGATCATTCAATCCACCTTTACAAAATAGTATTTTAATGTGTATATCCTTTAAAGGCTATCACAAAGCTTGTCTGACAGATGACATAAGATCGAATTTACATCTATTTGTTAGAGCGGGTTAGATAATGGTCTCATTTGGTACATATACATATCAAATGTGTCTCTCCTTCCAAAGGCTATCACAAAGCTTGTGGAATAGGCAACATCACTTGAACCTTGTCCTGCTTTATGGAAGATTATTGCTCAAATTTACGTATATCTTTTAAGCAATGTGGTGTGGAGCAGTTAATATGACCTATTTAGTCAATAACTCATTGATTCAAGCCTCTGAGTGACTGTAAGATTGATTGAATTTATCAACGTGACTCGATCATGAGTGAACTTTACCTATTAAATTCTATGTCGTTTTTAGTTTTGCCGATTCTATATAGTGGCTGATGAATCTTCTATTTCCACATGTATCATTGGTTTGAGACAATAAACGATTGTGATCAATTAAAGGTAATAAGTATGGCAACAAAAAGAAGTAGTACAATATATTCATCGTTTCGAATGAAGTTTATAAACGGGATTTTTGAATAACAATTTCCTAAACATAAGTGCATTATTTTCCTTGATGTGTTTGTATCTTTGAGTGACATAGTATATATGCAAGATAGAAAAACATTCGAAAGCATTGAAAGTATGTAAAAGCTCAAAAAACACTAACACGATATGCCACTATAGATAGATGAGACGCGAGTGTCCACCTGCCCATCCCTTTAAGCCTAGGAGCTCGAGGTCTAGTTTTGCTGCATGGCATTTTCTGGTTGTTTTGCCCAACCTTACTAATTACGTCTATTATCATTAACTATAATCATACTTATAATTAGTAACTATAAAATTAATATATCAAATTTGCAAAAAGAAATAATAAACAAGGGAGAGGTGGCCGAGCCGGAGGTGGGCCACTTTTATAAGTTGGACTCCGCCGGTTTGAATCCTTCGGCCTCCATTACTAATTTTTCCCTTTAGCCTCCAGCCCTTTTTCCCTTTTTTTTTCATTTTTCATTTTCTTTTGCCAAATTAATTCTTTTTCCTCCTTTTTCCCTCTCAACAGACATATCAACTATTTACTTTCTTTTGGTTCCCTCTTTATTTTATTTTATCTATTCAAAGATAAATCTATCTTTGCTTTTCTTTGTTTCTCAACCTATCTTTTGAGGGAAAAGTACCCCAAAAAAAAAAAAAATCTAAACCCACTGCATTGGTATGAATTCAGTCATAAATCTTTTAATTACACCAATTTAGTCTTAAGCATTTAGCATTGGTGTCAATTGAGTTCATCCGGCTATTTTGGGCAAAAATGACTGACGTTGACGCTGGCTGTCCCACATGGTACAGTTAGCTCTAACATGGATGTTTTTTAGTAACTTTTTAAATTATTATAGCTTTTTATTTTTTTAGTTCTTTTATTTTATCTTCTTTTGCTTTCTTCACTCTTTTTTTTAGCTAAGGGTGGGCGAGGGCTTGCGTGGCTCTTTGCCTAGACCCAACGAGGGCCACAACGCCCTTGCCAATCTTGAGCAAGGGCGCCGTAGCCATTGGCCCTTGTTGGCCCTCAGCCAAAAGAAAATAAAGAACATAAAATAAAATAAAATAAAAGGCAAAAATTTAAAAATATCCACGTCAACGCCGTCCATATCAGTGATTTTCAGTCAAAATTGATCAGATAAATTCAATTGGTACCAATGCAAAAGGTCTCAGAACTAAATTGGTGTAATTACAAAATTTAAGACCGAATTGATATCGATATAATGGGTTTAAGGCTTTTTTGGTACTTTCCCATTTTTTGAGCATACGATTGTAGTTTTATATTTCCAAATCAAATCACCCATGTATTTTTTTATGAGTTTATGTTTTTCTTTTTTTATATCATTTTATTTGTTGATAGACGTCTAAATATATTTTGCAATTAACTATAAATATGAAAGTTTTGTCTCGTCTTTCTTGAATCTATTTATTAATCGATCCTAAAATATAGACATAACCCAAAAAAAAAAAATTGCTTCAACATTATGGTCAAATGATATAACCAATATCAATATTTTTATCGTAATTGATTTGCATGTCACGAACATGTGTGTCTAAAATGGGCCACCACTTATTGTGTCACGTCTCAATCTTTTATTTGTCCTAGCATTTCTAACAGTGAATTTTTTGTGTCTTTGCTCTTAATATTTTTTTTTAAACACGAAGATAATACTCATATTTTCTCAGCAGTCAGTTTTATTTTAATATTTTTTTTATCAAGTTAGTTCATTTTATTGACTTACAATACAACAAGATTAATATGGGATGACATGTGTATATACATGTATATTTGACCTTTGATCATATAAAATTTCCATAAACTCATTCGATCCTACTAGAGAAAATCATATTGAATAATCTTTTCACTAAGAAAGTGTTATACAGAAAACAGATTTTCTCATAGTAATGCAACACTAAAGCAATATCAAATTTGGAGCAATAAACTGCATTTTGTTCTTAATATCATTACCCATACAGCAGATGAGTATTAAATGAGTGCTCCCCAAATCCCTTGTTCTTCTCTCCATTTCTTTGTAGGATGTATAGTGTGGCACTGCATCAAACATGGCCGAATAGATCGGTCTTAACAATTTTCAAAGTAATATGACAAGACACCATCCTTAGTAAGTGCTAATCTGTGTGTCAGAGGAGTTAAGCTTGGCATTAAGAAAACCGCGCCTTGATCGATACAGAAAAGTGGAAGGTGGAAACAAGTAGAGAAAGAAGTGGCACACTGATACCAATATGAGAGAAAAACTACAGATGAAGTCCTGAACTATGAAGGCTTGAACGTACCACGCAAAAAATTTCTTCATTGCCCTCATGCGCTCATGTCCTTCCTTTTCAGATCACAATTCTTATGCTCAACATCTTCCTCCTGTTACCTTCGACTTTGACCCGGCAAACAGCCACGTGGCCTCCATCTGCTTGCTGATCATGCGCGCCGCGTAGTAGGGTATCTTCGCGCGCTTGCCCCTCTTCTTCTCCGACCTCATGCACCCATCGACGAACATCAAGCAGTCCATCAGGCTCTCTCTGCTCAGCCCTTTCATATCATAAGCCTGGGCTCTTCTCCACAAGCTCTTGCGGTGACCGTTTGCGGGACTCGACAAGCACAGAGCTCTTGTCGTGTCTCTGATGGCAGAATCTGCATCTCCAAGTAACAGATGACACTGGCCTCGGTTGCTGTAAATCACCATCCTGTCCTTTCTCAGCCTCAATGGGCAAATCTCTAGTGCCTCGTTGTACTTCAACGTGGCCTCTTCTATGTGACCTGCCCAAAACATGCTTTTTGCTTGTTGTTTTTTTGAGATCCACTAAGACCCTCTTTTCTTTAACCTTTTCTTGGGTCAAAAGCCTCTCCTTTTTCCTTTTCTCAACTTTTAGGATCCATAATTCATCTAATGCCTCTTGGACTGTTGGGTTGTTCTTGAATCTTGATCTTATCATCTTGCTGTGGTCTTGAAGGAGGGTTCTTGAAATGGCTTCTCCTATGTGGATCCTTGTTTTCCCAAGATCATTGAGTTCTATCAAATCTACGAGACAAAAAATGGCAATCTCAATGACTTTGTACCGAGTATCTTGGTCTCTAAGAAGTAAGAGAAGACAATCAATGCCCATATACTGCCAATCATCTGAAGATCTTGAGAGGTTACTGAGATATTGGACGACTTCTTCGCAATCAGCAATCCTCTCTCTTCCAATTTTGGTGTAGCACAATATTCTAATAAGCCCAACACCACCAGGATTAGAGTGGTTGACAAGTCCACCCCACATCTCACACAAGTCCTTCAAGAACTCTTCCCGGCAAATCAAATCCAAACTCCTTCCCTTGCAAGCAAAGCAATTGAGAAGATAGAGAGACCAGCATTGGAGCTGGCTTGCCCACTCTTCAGCCTTTTGGTCTTCCAAATCAGTCCTTCCGATACCACGCGTCAGCAAATCGCATTGGTACTTCAACCTCTTCATTCCATTTGGCACTATGAAGTGGGAATACACGACCTCGAGGCAAGTGCTTGCTATTTGCATGGCCGAATCAACCACTTCTTGTTCGTAGGCCAAAACCGCTTTGACAGTTTTCTCATAGCTTGCGAGGTGGCCTAGTGCTCGGACTGCGACTCTTTGCTCAACCCAACTTAACTTGCCCCTCAGGAGCTCGATCAATGGTGGTATCACGCCAGACTCCACCGCCTTTTCGGCAAACTCGGCCTTGTTCATGGTGTAGGAGCCAATAATGTGGGCTGCGTAGTAAGGCACGTATATGTTTTGATCCCTAAGAAGCCAATCTTTGTCAGTAATCCCCCTCGTGATCAAGTTGCTCAAGAGGTTGAAGATTCCAAGGGACGGGTATTCGGGATCGTCGGTGTGAGTCATGGCAATGTGCCACAATCCACTCAGGATGAGAACTAGCTCTCGGTTGTCCCTATGAAGTATCTCCTTGAAGCATCTTGTAATACCAGCTCTCCTGAGTGATGGATCTGGCTCTTCCATTGTACAAAAGAAACAACTTGATGATAGACTTGTGCTGGTAGTGGTAGTTGTGGGGTTTATCTTCTTCTTCCTTTTCTCATGCTTTTGGAGAAACTCCATTGGATTGGGGAGAGAGAGAGAGAGAGAGAGAGAGAGAGAGAGAGAATAGGGTTTGGGAAGTTTCAACTCACTGGGACTTATTGAGGTCACTTGGCAATTGATGGAAGTAAGTGGATTGAACAAAGTAAATTAGTGACACATGGAGTGACTAGCTAGGGTGCGCCTGAAAATAATACAAAATCTAGCGTTTTGGAAGCAATTTCCATTATTGACTTCTTTTGGGTATTTATATAAAGACAAGTTTGTCTTTGTAGTGTTTTTATCTTTTTGGCTGAAGTTGTCTGTTTGGGTTCATAGTTTCTTACCTGTTTTTAGTGATTGCTTTATTCTGGGTATGTAATCTCAATGGAAACAAGAGCAGTTCAATTCTATATCTACGACAGAAATCAAAATAACGGCAAGTATGCGCTCAGCATAATAACTAGTATTTTTTCGGTCATCATCATGTTAAACAGTGCCACCATTTTCTCGTATCGTCGTCATATGCATTTTGGACAAATCGACGAAGTACTCTCAAGTGATCTTTTATTTGAGTACCCAAAGGTCATCAGTTTATCTTAAACCATTCCTGTTTGCTTATAACCTCAAATTTTGCACCAAATTCTTAAACAACCCTATATCTCATCTCCGGTATACTCTTTACTTGAGCATCGCAACTGAAAACATCAGTTCCCTTCAAATGCATGGATAAATTGCTGCTTCCTGTCATGTGTCTGATTCTTGGTAATTTGTTTACTGGACGGTAGTTTCTTTCTTACAGATAATTTTATCCCAAACATCGGAGCTTGATCGCTGCCTGGAGACGATAGTCAGATTGAGTCTGATATCAAACAAGTGGTTCATATGAGAATATAGCGATTTTGGACTTTTAAGTCATGCTCAAGTGATTTGATGTTGTCGACTCAACTTTGCACCATAATGCCCTTAAAAAGCAGAAAGTTGCTCTGCCCTTGTAGCGTAGTGCTTCCAACATCAGAAAAGCAACTTCAGTGGTCCTTCCCCTGCACAGAGTTTAAACAAATTCCAAGTTGAAGCCTGGTTTTGAGATAGAATATGACCATCATCATCAATTTTCATGTTGCATCTTCATCCCTTTTGGTCCAAAAAGTTGTTTTGTCTTATGCAGTATAAAGATTGTGTGCAACAGAACAAAATCTTCCAAATCTGATGAAGCTCGAGCTTTAATTTATTCCGAAGAAAACTCCTTAAATTCTCTTGTGCGCTTCCATCATGATTTTGTCTGGAATTTAGAGTCTCTCACATCAAAGAGATCATCTCTGCTTTATTATTTATATCTAGGTAGTTGAAGATAACTTATAGATATAGACTCATTCTACAGCTGACTAGTAGAATCTGAAGGATACAAATTTCAGAGGCAAGAAAAATCCATTCTCTCCGTTTTTGAAGCTCTAGTAAGCTTTCGAGATACAAATCGTGTTAGATAAGTTGATTTAGACTCAACACATGAGCAATAGTCTCTTGGGGACCTGAGTTGATTACCAGCTTCCGGTACAAAATGAAGACAGCTAATTACAAAACCTTTAGCCTTACTAAGTCCCAACTACCAAACACTAATCGTGTTTTATATTTTATTTTTCTCCCTTCGGCATTGAGCAGTTGATCCAGCTCAGAATTTTTGTGGGGAAGAAACTACTGATATCGAAATCTCTGATATTGAGCAAGAGGAAGGAACCATTAGTATGGTGACACAAAATTCTGAAGCTGTGACATACAGTGACTGGTGAGAGAGAGAGAGAGAGAGAGAGCATGAATTCTTTTTGCAGATAATCCTCCTGATTCATCCACTTTATGAGTTCTGTTGAGAATGGGAGTGCACAAAAAGCTTATGAGGGACCACAGCTCAAATCAGGATTGCCATTGCATTTTTCAAACATGGTGTTTGTGGTCCCTTGACATTATTCCTAGGTTGCTCCTCCAGATAAATATTTTCTCCCACAACTGCAAGTACCCAAGTACAGAAGCTTTATACACTTATTAGAACTTTAGTAGGAATGTTGGTGGTCTCAAGAATATGCAGTCACTACATATAAAAGCACATAGGGTACTAGAATGACGAGCCTAAAGAACGAGAGAAATCCAAATCAGTCTCTAGGAATTAGGTGTCCAATGGTAATTAAATATGCGGCCTG
>JAGVVM010005987.1:0-30729 GCA_019149425.1 Psidium friedrichsthalianum
TTATGTTCCCCCAACGACTTAAGTCTCTTGTCTTTAGGATAACTCGCCTTTACGATTACATCATGGCCTCGGTGTTCGACTTTGGGTTTTTTTTTTCCTTTTATCATATGGTAACTTATTCTTATCCTCGAACACTTGACTATACGATCGGGATCTGTCTCGCAAGGCTATGATATCTTTTTACATGGAAGGTCGGACACAACTGCCGAATTCGGGGCCATTCCAAAAATGACGTCCAACATGTAGAACTAAGAAATTCCCGCCTCGGAATTCTTTTAGGTTTTTTTTCTGCAATGGAAAACGATTATCCGAACCAACCTTAGCCTCATCTCCACCCAATTCAATATAAGAAACTATTAGCCTTACAGTTTGACAGCACTATCGGTTATTCTAATCACACGATTTTTCAATCAATAAGTATTTTAGCAAAACACGCGGTGTTGGTGTGAATTTACGATTGAAGTTATACCATTTTTGACAATACTGTCAGAAAAGCATTTCCCATTGATATATTAAAACCATGATCAAAATAAATTTTTCTTTTTCAGAAAGAAACACTCTTTTTTCCCCCATTATTTTTTTACTGCGATTCCTTTTCTTCTTGTTCTTCAACGATTGATTCTGATCAGGTGGGTCTACAGCGGCCGGCAATGGGCGTCTGCAAATGTGGTGGGAGAGATCTTGGGGAGACCATAGAGATTGGCATATCCGTTGGAAAGCTCCTGTCCACTGTCCATTGCTTATCGGAATGTACAAGCTTTGGCTATGAAAAATTATTTGACCTCATAATTTTTTTTTTTTTAGCTGAAAAATAAATCAAGAATTTGGAATAAATGACTCGGGGCGTATAAAGGCAGTGAAGGAAGAAGACAGTACTTGTCCATGTCCACAAGCAAATCAAAAGCATACTGGATACATTTAATGTCTGAATGTGCACAAGAAAAATAAAACATGTAGAAGAACAGCCAAGACTATAGCCACATTACTATAGTTCTGTCAGACCATCCATGTGTTCCACTCAGAATCTCATTAGAAAAAGAAAATTTGCATGAAGATCAATTATTTTCTGAACAAATATCTCATTTTTTTTTTTGGGTAGATGAGTTTCTTATACATTATTATATTGCCCGCTAACGTTTTTAAGTTTATTGCAAAATTGCTCCTTGACGGGTCAATTTTTTGCCCATGAATTTAAAAATCAGTCGGGATCCGTCCGCTAGCGTTGACTCCGACTGAGTTGTGCTTAGAGCTCCAGCCACATTTCTGACTATTGACGGACAAATTCATCACCTAAAAGAAGTAGAATAATAATTTTGTAGAGATTATATTGCACGTAAGAGCATGTAACTAAAGTTGCGGGAAGAATTTGACCAGAGTCGGCACCAAGAGTGCATATTAATGTATACATTTGAAATATATTACTATCGTATTGTTTTCTCATATATATGGATGATATATGATCCATTTGCCTTCTAAAATTGATCACGTGGTCAAATATGTAACAAGAATTTGGCAGGAGTTGACGCTATTGATTTACAATTTACATTATCAAAAAGGTCAAAAAGGTCAAAAAGTGAGGACGCAAATTGCAAATATTGCAACGTCAAGGGGCTATTTGCCACAATCCCGAATACTTGGGGTGTACAATGTAATTCTTCCATAGATTTAGGTTATTCGAGGGATGCAGAGGGAATCTCATTTTATAAACACGTTGATGGACTAGCCTTTTCAAAGTTGCGATGATGAGTCATAATAAAGTTGCTAAACCCATTTGTGATGCTTTTGTAATTTTATGGGGGGTTATTTGTATCGGTTGCTGATTCGATTGTGTTGTTATGCCTTTCTATTCTTTAGGAAAAATCATCTGAAAAGTGTTAAATCTATCGTACACGACCAGTTCAATCTTAAACTTTTTAATTCGGCTAATTTAGTACTAAACCTTTTGATAATTTGCTAATGTATTCGTTTCGAGACAAGTTTCACCAAAAATCATTGATAATGTGGTCCAATTAGCACCGGCCGCTCTACATGGCACAGTCAACGCTAACGTAAAAGATTTTGCAATTTTTAAAATTCCTTGATCTTTTTCTTTCTTTCTTTTTTCATTTCCTTTTTCTTTTTATTTTTTTCATACTTCCCTCCACCGTTGCCAAGGGCTCAATGATGGCCGGCAGAGGTCGCAAGCCACAAGCAAGGAGTGAGAAAAAGGAAAATAAAAATTACCAAATTCAAAAATAAAAAATACATATAAATCGTCTATGTCAACAATTGTTAACAAAAATTGGTCAGAAAGACTTTAATGGCAAATCATCAAAAGATTTATAACCAAATGATCAAATTAAAAAGATTAGGACTGACTGGCCATCGTACAATGAGTATATATCTTTTTTTGACAATTATCCTTTATTATTTTAAACACCACGTGTCAAGTATTATGATTATTAAAATTTTTCTTTTCAAAATGACAGCATTTCTTTCCTTTTGAATACGAGTAAAAGAGGACACGCGTATGCATGTATAGAAAGTACATATTAATCAGGAAATGAGTTTTTTCAACTAAAAAAAAATCAAGAAAGGAGTTTAAATTATTTTAAGATAATAAAGAACATTCAATTTTTTGAAAAAAAAATAAGATACTTGAAAATTTCTTGACAATTGTCTTGGCTGTTTAATTAAGATTTTGTCTATTTTGTTAGAGAATAAAATACAATATATCTTAAGAAAAAAGAGGAAACTCGCGGAATTATGGGCAAAATTTGACGTTGGAATGCTTGTTGGGTTTTGCTTTCAATAAATCAAAGATATATGGATTTTGGTCTGGACTTTTTCTCAAATAGGATTAGGTCGGATTGAATAAAAACAAAATGGAATTTTTAATATTTTATACCATATTTGATAAATGTCCGCATATAACATGGATATTGATATAAGCTATCCACCACTTCAGCAACCTCCTATTGACGTTGGTGATGATAGCCATCACACAACTCCAACATAAGCTATCGACCATGGTTACGGCAGCCCTAATCACCACGAACAGCTACGAGTGCATGTCTCTTCCTCCTTAGCGCTCTCCGATCTCTCCCTGTCTTGTCCCCACCGGTGTCGAGGGGAAGGGATGGCGGACCTCATATTTGAGATCGAAGGCTCGACCGTACGATGACAAGGACAGCCGCGACATGCTAACTGCTAAGTGGAATTAGAGGAGACCATTTGCTAGCCAAGAGCTATGCCGTCGGTGGAGGCGGTGCTATCGTTGGAGGTGGTGATGGATGCCGAGGCGGCGCCAATCTTGGTCGTACAATGTTTGGATTATATTCCATCTCCAAAGTGAGATTCATTTATTCGGATTCTAGCCAAATAATATCCAGACATATTTGGACTTTGCATTGCCTAAACACTATAATTAGATAAATCATATCCGTCCAAAATTATATTCGGCCTATCAAACGCAGCCTTATGTATTTTTTTTATCTTAAATGGGCACAAGCCTTGATTTCTTGAATTCTAAGATTTTGAGCCCAAATGCACAGCTCACGTGCCCATTTTACAATGTGCGAGAGCCTCTTATGTTTAAACTTTTCAGCCCAAACACCTGTTGTTAGTAACTGGGTACTGGCCTGTGGGTTTCAAAGTTTTAAGCGGATCCGACCCGTTTTCATACATTTGCAGTTTCCTCATTTAGGTTGGTATCCCAAGATGGCACGCACCTTTGTTTCCCAAAAAATAACTGATTTGAAAATATTTTTCAAAAAATAATCCTTTATACTGCTTATAAAAATGAATAAACAAGAAATTTTTCATCGTCTACTTGAATATTTAGAGACAAATTATTGTAGGTAATGAAAATATTTTCATTGCTATTCGAATGATACACATGATCATTTTTAGGAAAATATTTTTTGAATCATTTAATTTTTACAAAAAAAATGGAACCTAAGTTTAATAAAATTTGTCTTCCACAAATGAAATAAAATGTATTGAAACTGATCTATTAAAATTGGTATACTAATCATGTGGCAAATTGCAAGTAGACAGTGAAACAAGGCAGCCATTCTCGATTGTTTTTTGGGTCAAATATGGATATTTTACAAATACCATTTCTTATCATATTTTTTTAAACTTAGCCTTTTCTCTTTGTGATTTCTAAATGTAATTTTTAGATTAACTGGGTACCACATCTTAGGCTATTGTTAGTTGGAGCCAAACTAGCAATGATCGATTTCAAGATGGGTGGTTCGCATCCTAAAAATGTCCTAGAACTGAGAACCACCTGTCATGGACTAATTCCGCAAAATGCCAATCATGAACAATCCACTCGTTCTGCGGATCCATTCAAAAACTGAACCACCAGTCTGGTCCAAATCCCGATTGGACCCATGGAACCAGTTGAGAGTGGCGTTGCTCAGTATTAAACATGCTGATAATAAAAAAAAAAATATTTCCTTTATGTTCATTTTAATCAAAGAAGATATCTGTGTTTGCATCTGTTTTGGAGGGTCTTCTACCTTGTACTTGAATAATCTGTGCATGTACAAAATAAGGGACAAATTGGCCCATGATGTTGTGTTAAATTAAGCAATTTCTCGGAAAGGAAGTTCCTGCGCCTTCACATGTCCTTTCATACTGTAAGCGAAGCATTCTCAATTGGTTTGTTTGCAAGTCGAAAAGATTCCTTTATGAATCGTCTTTTTTCGCTTTTATTTCGCTTAATAGCTATGGAGGGTCGATAAAACTAGGAATTCTGAAAATTTTGGGTTATACTTAAACATATGTTTGAGGGTTTTAGCTTCGATTAATATATATATATATATATATATATATATATATATATATATATATATATATAGTATAAATAAGTCATGTCCGGTTAGTTCGGTTAGATGGTTCCCACCTAAATCCATGAACCGAACCAATACCTACCCATCCCAAAAAATTGGACTCGAAAATCGGATCGATGCCCGCTGGTTACCATCCAAAATCAACCATTGGATACAGTCTAGTCCGGTTTTGGTAGATCCCCCTAAGCCAAAACATTAACAAATTTCAATTTGATTGA
Organism: Psidium friedrichsthalianum; assembly: GCA_019149425.1. Taxonomy (NCBI): domain Eukaryota; kingdom Viridiplantae; phylum Streptophyta; class Magnoliopsida; order Myrtales; family Myrtaceae; genus Psidium; species Psidium friedrichsthalianum. The sequence goes on from JAGVVM010005987.1 coordinate 5,060, forward strand.
TACAGAAAGGTCGACTAGGACTTTGATTTAGCAATTCACTGTACAAAACATTAGCACATGAAATTAATCAACTCTAAAATATTTGAAAGCTCGATGTGCCGTTGAATCCAAAATCTCATCTACCGACGCGTTCTTAATTTGTTCGAAGCTTTCGGAGGTGAAGAAGCTTCCGAGACCTTCGAGCTTCGGCAAAACGCCGACTTGCACAGTGAAGATCGCCTTCACCGGCCGATGGTCAGACAACTTTGACTCTCCTCTCATGTACAGATGCTGCTTCAGTCCTTCCCCGCACCATATTATCCTGTCACACCTATATACATTATCAACAACGACATGAGTTTAAATTAATAAAAAGCATGGAAAAATATAGGGAACACGTTATAAATGACCCAAAGTAGAAGGATATCTAAGCAAAAACATTCCAAAGTCAAATGAGTCGATATGAATGTATGGTCATACCATGCAGGAGCTCGTCTTCTTCCTCCTTTGTTGTTCTCCTGGCCACTTCCGTAATAGACGTCCGAATTAGGGCAATATTTGTAGGTAGGAACGAAGCCGATACTCCCCTCCTGCCAACCTTGCAGGACTCGACCATTCCTGAGCTCTGCCTTTAACTTCAATTCACATACGTAAATTACGAATCAGATTTTGGATTGTTGTGGTAGAAAAAAGATCTTGATGAAGATGTGAAAATTGGTTGATCTTTCCTTTTTTTCGCTACCTGATCGTGTTCTAGCAGCTTATTCCATTCACCTCTCTCGACGAGGGACCGAGTAGTTGCTTCCGGTAGGGAAATCCGGCAATTCAAATCTCCAAGTAGAATCACCCGACTACGATGAATCCGGTTCGGTTAGAGGATGCATTGCAAAAACTTTAATGCATGGGTCGAAAATAAGGTCCAGTGTTGCATGGGTATTTGATCTTTGGCTTGAATGAATAACAAGTTACTTACTCATGATCAAGAACCTTTCTAGGCGAATTTAGCGAAGGGCCTCCCGGGAAGCTTGTCCTTGACAATATTTCGGCTGCGTTGGAGTTTCTTAATTTACGATCTGCTTGTCGATCGCCGGAAGCAAGATGAGTGCACACGAAGCAAAAGCTCGTCTCGTGTAACTCGAATCGAACCGACACCGCACCCTGCAATGGACATCGTACATAGCTTGTAACTCACTGATGATATTCATAAGATGGAAGAATTTGAAAATATCCCCTGAAAACGCGGACAAATAATACTTTCAGATATCTTTTTTTTTTTGCTTTTCTATAAGCTTGATGGAACATGTTTAATATTTATTTAAGACCTTAGTTTCCTTGAAGGCCAGAATTGGGGAATGCTGACTCACCACTTATATTTTTTATACATATGAAAAAATAATTAATTTTGTTTTAAATAGAGAGCTCCATAAACAATAGCATGTGGAGGCAAATTGAGGAGAGACCACCTTGTTGCCTAGGCAGCCCATAACACCACAGCCTACGCATGAAGCACTTGGATGGGCTATGTGCGCGAGCAGCTCACTGCGAACCCAAACCGTGACCAACAGTCCGACCATCTGCTTGCTCATCATGCAATGAAATTTGTGTTGGTTGTGTCCCGTTTGGTTCAAGGATTTCCCGATCACGGCATTCCATTTTGTTCGGATCGTCATGTTCTCCGACCCCAGAACGGCGGAAGCTTTCAGAGGAACTACTTCTTGAAACCTGATAGATCAGAAGAAGACATCATTCCATCCATATTCCAAATGTTTCGAACTCTCTGCGTGAATAATCTCGATCAAGAACGGCCACATATGGCAAGACTAAGATCATATCGCAACGTCAGCTCATTCTATCGGCGATGAGGAGCCGAAGTATACCAGCATAGTTTGGACGATATTTGTGACTACAGTAGATGTGGTGTATGAGCTTATACTGGAGACTAGAAACTCACCCTAGGACGTAAATATCGCATTTGTCGCGTGGGTCGAGCCAATCTTCCATCGAAAAGTCATCTCCTGGCGCAGCACCGCCGACATTCCAAGTGCTAACGAAGATCCTGGAAGAGATCAAGATGATGATTGATGCAAAAATAAGCAGTAAGAGAAGCTTTATAGTTATGATACAGAACAGACTGTGAAGTGGCTCTTACTTGTACCTATGCGTTTCCTTCCGATGATCTAAGAGGCTCTCGTCGCCGTAATAAGACGACAACTGCTCTAAACTTGGGACTTCCGGCCGCAATGCCGTCTCCATGTCGTCACACAGCAAGTCGGCGACAAAGTGGCTGTTGTTGTTGGTACCGAACCCCTGTCCAAGGATCTTGTTGGCCACCAGTTTAGGCCACATGGTAGTTAAAAGTGATAGAAACCCAGTGAAAGGTAGGTTTTTGGGGGTGGTCGACTAGGAAGCCATGTGTCTGGAAGATCAACTAGCAAAAACTTTTGATTGCCACAGTGACACAGACGATGCATTTTGCTGGATGATGTCCGAGCAAGTTGGCAGGAAAGGACTTGAAGGGTGACGTGGATGATGATGCCCCTGTGGCCAAATTGCTTGTGGCCATTCTCCTTTTGAGAGAGAGAGAGAGTAGGAGACTGACAAGCTGCTAGTGCTGGAACTGGTGGGAATAGTTTAAGGTTTAAAAGAGCGTGCGGATGTGGTTGGGGACCAGATGCAGAGAGATATTCTAAAGGACAAGCTGCTACAGCCACAGGATAACCCACCCACTCTTTTTTCCTTCTGCCTTTGCAGGCATGGCCAAAATCAAACAAGTTGCTGGAGTTGACAATGGCATAGGACAGATCTATTTTTCCCCATATTGAAGATTTGAGAAGGAGCTTTGACATGAATCTAGCTTGTCTAGAATATTGATGGAAATATGCAATTCACAATTGTATGATTTCTATTGCTCCCCTTTAATTTAAAGGCCACCGCTCATTTTCTCGTGTCAGTACTGATCTGGTTAGTTTCATTAGTCTCCTTGACAAGACAGGGCAGTGAGGGCATATTGCTCCTTGTTTCATACTATGTTTCTGTCTCTCAATTTTAAACACGCCAACAGTATGATGTACAACTGAAGGATGAAAATCCGCCATCACTCATTATGTTAATATCTGCTGTCTAGCTCTTTAAATTATAACTTGGGTCAACCTAGGCTCCATCATGAGCTCCATCGCCAACAGCGAGCTCAACGGGCGCATTAGGGGCGCGCATAGTACTACTTTTGAAGTAGAATTTATGCTTCAGAAATACTTTTAGAACAAAAATGTGTTTGGTAACGAAATTTCTGAAGTAAAAGTCCGTTTGGTTAGCCAATGTATATTTCTATTTCTGAAATAACTTTTTACTTCTAAAATTATTTTTAGAGAACTTTTGAAAAGTAAAAAATAATTTACTTCTCATCATCAGAGGTTTTTTTTTTTCAGCCCTCCCTTTTCATACTCTCTCTCTCTCTCTCTCTCTCTTCGCTCGTTTCTCTCAACCTGACTCAATCCGGATAATTCTTTTCATAATAAAAAAATTGGAAAATAAAAAAATAGAAATAATTTAAAATCCAAAAAATAAAAAATTCATAATAAAAATTCTAAAATATTGGAAACAAAATCCTTTAAAAATTCCAAAAAATATCAAAAATTAGGAAATGGATCCATTCAACTGGTCAATCATATTTTTGATAATTTTACCCTCTCTTTCTTAAAAAGTGACAGTTTTGACCCTTATAAGAAAATCATTTCAAAAAATTTCAAAAAATCACAGAAAGTGAGAAATAGTCGAATTTGACTGGCCAAACCCGTCTTTTGCAATTTTCACTTATGATCTTTCTCAAAACAACGATTTTTCCCTCTTATGAGCAAATCGTTCTGAAAATTAAAATAAATCCAAAAAATCTCAGAAATTGAGAAATGGACACATTTAACTGGTCAACCTTATTTCTGATGATTTTGATTCCAAATATTTTTAAAATGATAAATTTTCCCTTTTGAGCAAATTATCTCCAAATGTCCATAACTCCTTCCGAACCTCCAAACATCCTTTTCTTTAAGCCTTTTGGACTTCATTAGGAATGTCATATTTTGATTTGATGCATGTTATTTGAATATTCTTGGTTTCTTGATTTGCACCTATTTTATTGATTGTGATTGATAAGTTAGATATTCCTATCTGCATGAACTTTTAGATTTTGGCTCTCTCTTTGCTTGTCTATTTTAGTCCAACAATGAGTGTGACTGCTCCAAAACACTCTTCTCTAATTCGATGGAGCCCATGATCCTATGTCATCCATTTTAATATAAAAATCAGGAAAACCAAAGCTAAGTTGAAAAGATAAAGATGATGACACCTCAGTTTTTATCTTTTGTCTTTCTGCCTAGAGTTGTCTTCATGCCAAAATAAGCTTATCATTATTGTAGTTTTATGTCCCAAATTGTCATTAATATCTAGGCGATCTCAGGACACTTATAACTACCATAGATTTGTGCTTTTAGAGATAATTTATGCATGAAAAAGGGTTCATATATTATGCCCATTGCGATATAAATCATGCTAGAAGCACAAGAGAGGAAGCACCAGAACTACTCGTGCTTTTAGTGTTGACATTTGAGTCTGGCCATCATATTCATTAATACAATTTTTTCATAATTTGGTCTGCACTTGCATAAATGCAAATACTGACAAATTATATGTAAATTCATCAGTATTTACATTTACCTTTTCTTGAATAACATGCATTTTAGGTTATGATCAAAAAAAAAATTTCATAGAATATTTTGTGTTAATAATATTCCAAAAGTAGAAATGTTCAACAGTTACCAAACGAATTTTTATTCGAGAAACAGAAATTTTATCATATTATCAAACGCTTTTCTCTGATTAGAAATCAACTTATGAAGTAGAAACAGAAAAATCAACCTCTAGCTAAAAGTTAATTTTTGAAATAGAAGTGTTACGATGCGCGCCCTAGCTTTCTCCACTGCACTACAAGAGCTCTGGGATCAACATTGGTGATGGCTCAACCGGAAAGCGTCCACAATATATGGTGGCCCGTGGGGCTGGTTGTGGTGGTGCGTGAGGGAGAAAGAATGGGAGAAGCCAGCGGGATAGGGCTTAGCGGGGGTATCTCAAGTATGGATACGCACGTGGTAAATTGTCCACGTGTCCAACTCTAGTTGGCGGGGGTCACTCCACGTGGCTCACAGGGAGGGGAATGGGGAAGCGGATAAGGGGTCCGAGCCAGGACGGGGATGCGGAACGTTATAGCGTCGCCCCTCCCTGCTTCATGGCCATCCTAGCTCGTTCCACTACGTCGGAAATTCTGTCATGTCAAGAAATCAAGACGCTGTTGACTCATGTTAACGGGGGGAAAAGAATTTCCAACTGCCACCCTCGATCCGATGACTCCTGGAAGAAGAAGTTGATTGCATCAGTGGACTATTAGTACTTGGTAAACACATCAGTAGTAGTGTTTTTCGGTTGCGCAGGCCACAGATTGTATCTGTAAAACCTGATGGAAGCGCAGACGAAGAGGATGATATGCCTTCCTGATCCAAACGATCGGCTATCGAGGCTCCTTTTGTTTCGCGAAAAATTAGGGAAATGATTTCCATCCGTGAAAGAAAGTAATTCATTTTCAAGTCTTTCCTGCTAGGACTGGCGTCCTCTCGCCCTCGCATCTTCTCTTCGTTTTCCCTTCTTTCTCGCGCGTCCTCTCCTCTCTCCGGAGCTGCTCCTTTCCCAGACTTTCTCACGCAGCTTAGGGCTTCTTCGTCTTGTCCCTCATCTCTAGAGCAATGCCTCTGCCGCCGTGCGCACGATTCCAAAGATTATCACTCTAATTAGCTCTCATTGTTGTGAATCGATCTCTTTGCTCAGTGCCGATTCAAGGGAAAGTGCGGAAACCAACTCTTCGAGTATAGTTTGACAGCAACGTCTTTCCATTTGGGGCTATTAGCAGCTTTGGATTTTTGTCCAATTGTCTGATCGGATCGTCGATCTTCATCTTGACCAAAATTTTTCGATTCTCTTGTTTTCTGAGTTGGGCTTGCGGTCTCTTCGTCTTGGCTTCATGTTATTGGGCTGAATGCGTTGGTCTTAATGTGGAATGCCCGTGTGTAGATATGGGATTGAGCAGAGTTGTTTCTTGGGGCTTGGCGAAGTCGGGCTCTGTCCTGTGGTTGCTGCAGAAAGGATTTAATCATAAAAGGACATTGGGGATTTATCTTAGACTATCTCCTTGCTTGCAGCTTCCATTTTCCCATTTTTGTGCATCGCTTTCACTGCTGAAAGCTAAGGTTATCTTTTACTTTGTTCTAGTTTGTGCCTCACTGGAATGCAGTTTAGTGTTATTAGATATGATAACTTAGATGTCTTCAGAACAAAGAGCCTCACATCAGCAGCTCGCGCTGTCCCATGCTTGTCTGGCTCTTCTAGCATTGCCCTTCTAGTATTTCACCTACCTTTCGAATTTCATGATCAGCGTGCTCCAATATAGATGGATAAGATCAAAATCGAAGCGGTGGTAACGACTGCGACTATAGCAGTTATGACAGTTATCACACTAGTTATGGATGATGATAATTATTCTGAAAATCACATACCGAGAAAGAGCCTCATATAAATCGAGATTACAATAGAGAGTTGTATATGAATCGTATATTATACCATGGCGGTACCCATTGCATAAATCAAACACGGATGGCGCCAAATGCTTTTTTAGAGCTTCGCAAGGCACTTGATGCGAGTAACTTGATGCATTCTACATCAAATGTTTCCATTAAAGAGCAAATTCTGGTATTTTGTCATATCATTGGACATAATGTGAGGTTTAGAGTCATTGGGGGAATATCCATAGGTTAACAGAAATCATGCATAGATACTTCAAAATCGCCTTGCAAGCAATTGTGAAATTATACAAACATGTGATGGAAGAACCAAGCAATTCCAGTCCTCCTAAGATAAGTAACAGTCGAAGGTTTTATCCACATTTTAAGGTATGAAATTTGAAAAAAAAAATGTCTTTATACATTGCTTGAGAAGTTTCATTAGAATTTGATTGATAACTATATTAATATTTTAGAATGGCATAATGACACAAATAATCCATGAACTTTGACTTATGTACAATATGATTCTTGAACTTTAGTCCAATATGCAATGTCATTCGTGAATTTTTTAATTTAACCAAGATGGTCCCTAAACTTTTGAAATATTTTCAACCTAGTCTCTAAACTATAGAAAGATGATCAATATAGTCTTTCATTAATTCAAGTTCGGGGACGACATTTGATATTTTCTTATAGTTCAGGGATTAAGTTGAATATGTTTCAAAAGTTCAGAGATCGCATTGGAAAAATTGAATATTTATGGACCACATTACACGTTGGGCCAATATTTAGGGACCGTTTTGTGTCATTTTCCATTTTAGGATTGTATGAGTTGTTGTCACATTCGAAAATATTTTTTGGGTCTTTTTCGGGTTTCGGCCAAATATCAAAAAAAGTATTGTCATTTTCTTAAAAAATGAATTCCTTCAAGAATGTCATATTTTTTGCGAAACAAACGGAGCATGAGAATCTGTTTTGTTTTCATTTTGAGGGCCTAATACCCCAGTAGAGCTTGGGCCATTCACAGTTAACGTAGAGACTCAAAACAGAGACCTTGGGTTGATCTGTTATTGGGCTTTCCTTCTCGTTCTCTTCATAGGCCGCATGCAGCAGTTTCGACAAGCGCAAACAAGCTGGTTCTGGTGTAGCAATCGGCAAGGTGAGGGCGATGTTCTTTATTAATGGACAGAAATTCTATAAAGATATAACCCGAATTTGACACGACACGAATACGATAGACTCTAAATTAACACGATCCAACTATTTTACGAACTAATTTTGATCGAAACACATGCAGTTGAGTTCAAAATGATTGTGATATTGATAAGAAAGTACATGAATAATCAGATGCAATGAGATGACATCGCAGGCCCTAAACGTTGCGTCACTAATGTTGACCGGAAACATGGTCCGCCACACACATAATTCACCATGACAAGGGTGGACAAGGGGCACTTTTTCACATTTTTCCTTCTTAATTAGCATTACTGAAAGATATAGAACTTTATGTTTTCAAAACAAGTGAAAATGAATAAATCACAGAACGACGCTAACCGTATACGATTTGCCACGCAATCAAGGCGTGACGGCTCTATTCGTCAATATCCAATCGCACTCAAAACTCTTTCTCAGCATCCGGCTAATTCTGACTTACCGTAACGATCCTCACATCTCGTACCCACGAGTTAATTATCAAAGTCCATGCTTTTAGAGAAGGTCTTAAAAGAGTGCACGGGCTATGACGATTCGAACTCAAGTCTTGAGCGAAGAAGATGACGAACATGCTTATTACTCGAGCAACTATACGGCGTGGGGCTAACCCTATATGTTTTTGTTGGTGGGTGTAGGAGCACAAACTGTTGGCTCACCTGGCCTTTGTGGTCCATATGTACATACATAGAGAGAGTGGGGTTTGTTCTTTAGCTTCATTAAAGATGAAGTCAGCAAATATGTCACACCACTTAAGCCAAGTCTATCCTCACCACAAGAGAGAGAGAGAGAGAGAGAGAGTGAGACTGTACAGTTTTTAATGGGGTATTCTGGTAACAAATGGTGGGTGTTATCCTGCACATTCATAAATGAATGCGATTCTTTTGTTTAGCCATGATATGTCAAATATATTCAATTTCAACAAATATTTACTATTTTAAAAAGGACAATGATCAAAATGTTGTGGATAAGGTTAAAAATTCTACCCTTTGCCGATTCCAAATCCCAAGTCCCAAGAAGAATCGGATGATCAAAGTTATAGCACCGAGAATCAAACTGGTCAAAATGATTCTCAATTTTGGAATTGAGAATCGAAGAGAACTACTTGGTTGCTCACCCTTACTGACACCCTTGACTCTTATTGAGGCGTCGTGTGCCCCCAACAAGGGTCCGATGACCTTCATCGACGGTTATTGAAGGTGGGGATGCCCCTATTGCACACGCTTTCTCTTTCTACCCCTCTCTATCCGCAAGGTCTGGTGACTTTACTTGAGCACGGAGGGAGTTGCAAGACCCTCATTTTGGTGATTGGGCATATGTTGCTTCCACCCGACTACATAAACTCTCTCTCTCTCTTTCTCTTCGTTTTATTTTTTAAATTTTAACCTTTGCCCTCGGTGTTTTGCTTATGTGCCACTTAACAAGCACAACATTAGCATCGATGTCCATCGTGTGCCACGTCGCAAAATTGCACATCATTGATTTGGTGATTGTTTATGATGGCGGTTAATAGAAGGATTTGATTTTTTTTTGGTCAAAATCTGAAGGACCTGATTGAATAATGCAAAAAAAAAAAAAAACTCAGAAGCTAGAAAACTGTACTTAATTCTTATGACAGCTTTGACATTGCATTTCATATCTTTCCAAGAAATAGTAAAAGTCAGCTGGACACTGAAACATGATCCACTAGAAAAATGGAAGATATTCCTGCCTCCACAGTCTGAAGCTCCTTTAATCGAACCAAAATCAAAATGCAGTGGCATCACGAAAGTTTACAAAAAAAAAAAAAATTCCCTGCTGACGTGGAAATGTTGTTCGTCCTTGGGGGTGGAAATGAGGACTCGAAAGATGGTGACAAATCTCATGTTCTTTTCTGGACAATTTATGTTTTTCCTTATGCTTATTTATTTTATTTTTTTGCTGTTAACAGCTGGATTCATATTTGCATTGATCCTGGTTGTCAATGTGTAGTCCCATCGAGAATGGTCGGTCCACCTCTAAAGCGACACATGGTTTTTCTCGATAAGTCGAAAACTCGCGAATAAATTAAATTTCGAGAGCGTGCGCGTGATTGGTTCGATGAAGAGACGGAAGAGACAGGTTGGTAAGGCCTCCTTTGGCCGCATGTGCTCGCCGCCAGTTGCGGATGAGGCGACGGTCGGCGACGGTGGCGCTGATGCTCGCGGCCGAAAAGCTGACGTGCCTGATATCACTCAACGTAACTGATACCGATATCACACGCGACATGATACGATACGACACGTTATTTTTTTAAAAATAAAAAATTTCGATATATTAAGACACGTTACATATTAAATATTATCATAAATATTAACAGTGAGTTTTTCTTCATTCTGTTAAGGATTCACGATTATACTTCTTCTTTTTTGCTGGCTGAGTATATTAATTTTGAGAAATTGGGATATGAATTAAGTGTGTATATGTATTTAATAAATTTATATTTTGACTCATATTTTATAAAAATACTTAAAATTGATCAAGTGTGCATCCAAATAGCATTTCAAGAAGCTGGACTCACTTATTACTTGTGTGTATGAAACTTTGATCACGTGCCGATTGTATGTCGAAAAGTGTCGAACACAACATGACAAGAAAAGCCTTCGAATAGTATCGATGCTTTCTAGCTCTGCACCACTTGAATAACTATCGAGATATTTACCAAAAAAGTTGTATATTTATTGATTTAGTTTTACAACTTTCAATTTACCCGATCTAATCCTAAATATTTTCATAATTTGTCAATATAATCTTTCTGGCCAATTTTGATTAAAACTACTGATGTGGACGTCTGTCATTCTACGTGGCACAATTGACACTAACATAAATAATTTTTACAATTTTTCTAAAAACTAAATTTTTAGTAATAAAAAATAAAAATGTTATAAAAGACTGTAAAAATTATCCACATCACATTGGTCGTGTGATGTAAGAAGGCCGGTATTCATGTTAATGATTTTTAAATCAAAATTAGTCGGAATGACTAAATTTATAAATTTTCAAAAGATTTAAGTGCAAATTGAATTGTCGCAAGTGCAATAGATTAGGGACTGTTTTGATATTTTTCCCCAAAAAAGCAAGTGAGGAATACAATCACGACACGAGTCACGACAACTTGATGTCCCTCAGTTTCGTGCGCGTGTTGTGACATTTGATTTGGGGTCTTTCAAGGTGGTGGTTACTTTCGAAGGAGTAAAAAAAAAAGGGTGGTGGTTAGTGGTTAACCTCAAAACAACTAGGATAAAGGACCGTTCGTGGACATCATGAAATTGACCCCGACCTCGACTCGAGGTCATGAGAGCTCGACGCCAACCTCCATCGCTATTGGACTTGTCAAATGAATGAGTTCTTTAATAAAAAAAAATTGAGTTGGGTCGAGTCGAAAATTGGCCAAATTAATTCTTCGACCCAACTCAATTTGACCAATCAATTTATTGATGCATAATGTAAATTTCTCAACTCATGCTGAATTTATACTGATCCAATTTATATCATTAAAACGCTTATATATTTAATCTAATCTAAGAAAGCATGTTTCTTATAATGTTTACAATATTACTAAATCATTGAGGGAAATTTCTATAAATTTGTTATAATTTTTAAAAATTGAATATTTTTAGTTTTATTTAAATGAATTTTTTTATATTTTTATTTCTTTTAAATTTTTCCTTTTTTTCTTTTTTCTTTTAATTGGCGGGTTCAAGTGATGGCCACGAAACCCTCATCGGCCCTCACCTGGTGTCAATGAGGGTTAGCGGACGCTCTCACCAGCTTTGTAGGGGAAAAAAAGTAAAAGGAAGAAAAAAAATAAAAAGAAAGTAAAAGAATAGATAGAGGCATCTTAAATGGGTTGTTTTAGATGAATTCATAATGAACTCATTTATAACTACTTATTTTGTAGACCTATTATGCTAGTACGTTAAGTTTGTTACAACCCATTTAAATACTCGTTAATTATTAAATGAGCTTTGGACCCATTTTGACAGGTCTAATTACTATGCACAAAGGAAAAGCAGAGAGAGAGAGCGCTGAATGGCAACAGTGGTAGCTCGGGGTGTCAAAAAGGTCCAAATCGACTCAATCCAAATTGAATTGAAGATTTGGTGTTCATTTGTCACATGGTGCTAAATTGAAGATTCCCTAAATAGAGACAATAGATGGGGATATGACCCTCACCCTAACAAGTTATATTTACATCATCACTTTCTTGTTAAGAAAATAATATTTTTGTTTAGTTAAATCATGTGTCATCAAAGTTAGGATCAGTCGTACCATATGACAGTAATATCATAACGTGCAAATTTCTCGTCCTAAATTTGATTTTCATACAGTTGACTCATAAATAGTACATAAATTGTTGATTTGACAAGAAAAATGAAATTAAAGTATGCTTCTATGCTAAAAAGATAAGTTGATAATCAAAAAAATATTCATTGATTAGATTTAAAACGTAATAAAATAAAAAGGAAAAGGAAGGAAAAACTAAGCTATATGAAATCTTATGTTTGTTTGGCAATAAAAAAAGAGAAAGAGATAAAGCTTTTAAAAATTGACAATTGGCTTAAAAACAAAACAGCATAGGCATAAGAGTTTGGAGTCGAACCCTCAACCTTGAACCTTGCACCAGGGGGTTCGCGCCACGATCGTTGCAATACTAACGCCTATTCCATCCTTCCAATCTACGTTTGTGTAACATATGAGTCAATGGATCAGATAATTAACGATTCTGATCCAAAAAAGTAATTTTTATTAAAATCATATACTTTTATTTGTTCCCAATAACAACCAGGTGGAGAGATTTTTTAAATTTTAATTTTTTTAAAAAATTAAAATTTTAATTTCCTCCCATTTTTAATTTTTAAATTTCTCCCTTTTAATTTTTTTTTTGTAGATTTTAAAGCTTATTTTTAAATTTAATTTTGAAAAGATGTATTTAAAAAAATTAGTTATTAGAAAATTTTCAAATCTAATTTTAACTTTGTTTAAAGTTCAGAAGTTCATGTGAAAGCACACATGGACTTAATCTTTTTAAAAGAGTACATATTTTGTTTTTTGTTGTGATTATTAAAAGTGATTCTATTTTCAGAACCAAATTTTTTATTCTTATTTTTTTTTTAAACTGTTTTCAAGAATAGAATTGGAATTATTTACGTTACCAAACATGTTTTTTATTCAGAATATTTACGTTACCAAACATATTTTTTATTCTTTTTTATTTCAAAATATAATCAAAGAATGCCAAATAAATCCTTATTCGATGCTCAACATTTGTTGTGTTGCGATTTTATAGATATAGTTTTTTTTAAAAAAAATAGCAATTGCTTTCTTAAATACTACATTGGATTACAATTTGGAAAACTTCTGGTGGGTCAATCACAACTTGCACTTGTGAAATGACTGAACAAAGATACGTGTGGACCTCATCATTGATACATTGGTACTATTTTGCCCTTTGCATATAACGGAGGACCTCCCAATTTTAACCTCTCTTTTGCCCCTAGCTTCCAATCGTACGTGGGAAGGACAGGATCGTGCTTCAATCATTTCTCAGTTTCCATTGTACAAAATCTACTGCTATCAGATTCCTACAGTCAAAAGAATAGGAGGGACGAGGCCAATTATGATAAGAGCCGGGTCACGTGAGAAACAACTTCCCCAGGAATAAAAGGATTACTTTCAAGTTGGATGAATGTGCGCAATCAATTTGACGATGAAAATGTCAGGTTTCTTTGGTAAGATGTCGTTCTTTTATCGTTAAGGTAAATGAGTTCAGATGTATAGTTTAGACAAGCACTGCCATGGTTGTCATGTCTGTGTCTACGCAAGTGCACAACCAAGAAGATATATGGTACAGTGCTTTCAAAGTGCATGTGTATAGTGATGCATGAACAAGAGCAATCTTTTGAGGGACGGGCGACAATAACCCGATACCTTATCAAGGACAGATTTAAGAAAGAGTTTAAGTCCGAATTGTAGAATTCCGAGGTTAACTTGATTTGATTATACTTAAAAACTCTAGTCGCAAAGTAACAATCGACCATTCATTTAGTGGACTCCACACGAGTCTCATCTCATTTACATGCCCAAATTCAATGGACGCGCATAGATTGTGGTTTTTCTGATATCGAGTCCAATAATTGTGGGTACTGCTAACTCGTTTTGTGACCATAAAAGATTGTGCATTTGATGGTTTCGCCCACACCTTTTTCGTCCCAACTGTCTTTTCAGTAAAAATGAGGGACCGCGGATGAGAAATACAAGAGGAAAAGTTGAGATTCACGTTGAGTTTTGTCTAAATAATCCTACATGGAAGAATTGTGTTGATATAGAGCAATCTAGAGTTTAAGTTTGCTCATAATTATTGGATTAATGTTTGAACGAAAACAAATCCAGTTAGGTATGTCCACAACTTCGAATTTGGCCTATCTCTTTGTGATTTTTTCGAGTGAAGAAATCGGATTTCTGCGGGTTTTTTTCCAATTTAGGTTTTTAAAAAAAAATATTTACCGATTTAGGTTTTTTAAAAACTATTTACGATTTGGGTCCCGCGCTGCACTATAAGTAGTACCGCACAAGACCCGTGCGGCAATTATAGTGCCGCACGGAACTGTTCATCACTGACACACCAAATGGTGTGTCAGTGTTTTGAGCCGTGCGGTATTATGACTACCGCACGGCTCAAAAACACTGACACACCATTTGGTGTGTCAGTGATGAACAGTCCGTGCGGGCACTATAAGTGCCGCACGGGTCTTGTGCGGTACTACTTATAGTGCCGCGCGGGACCCAAATCGGTAAATATGTTTTTAAAAAACCTAAATCGGTAAATATTTTTTTTTAAAACCTAAATTGGAAAAAAACCCGCAGAAATCCGATTTCTTCACTCGAAAAAAATCACAAAGAGATAGGCCAAATTCGAAGTTGTGGACATACCTAACTGGATTTGTTTTCGTTCAAAAACATTAATCCAATAAATTATGAGCAAACTTAAACTCTAGATTGCTCTATGTCAACACAATTCTTCCATGTAGGATTATTTAGACAAAACTCAACGTGAATCTCAACTTTTCCCTCTTGTATTTCTCATCCGCGGTCCTCATTTTTACTGAAAAGACAGTTGGGACGAAAAAGGTGTGGGCGAAATCATCAAATGCACAATCTTTTATGGTCACAAAACGAGTTAGCAGTACCCACAATTATTGGACTCGATATCAGAAAAACCACAATCTATGCGCGTCCATTGAATTTGGGCATGTAAATGAGATGAGACTCATGTGGAGTCCACTAAATGAATGGTCGATTGTTACTTTGCGACTAGAGTTTTTAAGTATAATCAAATCAAGTTAACCTCGGAATTCTACTCAATTCGGACTTAAACTCTTTCTTAAATCTGTCCTTGATAAGGTATCGGGTTATTGTCGCCCATCCCCTCAAAGATTGCTCTTGTTCATGCATCACTATACACATGCACTTTGAAAGCACCTGTAACCATATATCTTCTTGGTTGTGCACTTGCGTAGGACACAGACATGACAACCATGGCAGTGCTTGTCTAAACTATACATCTGAACTCATTTACCTTAACGATAAAAGAACGACATCTTACCAAAGAAACCTGACATTTTCATCGTCAAATTGATTGCGCACATTCATCCAACTTGAAAGTAATCCTTTTATTCCTGGGGAAGTTGTTTCTCACGTGACCCGGCTCTTATCATAATTGGCCTCGTCCCTCCTATTCTTTTGACTGTAGGAATCTGATAGCAGTAGATTTTGTACAATGGAAACTGAGAAATGATTGAAGCACGATCCTGTCCTTCCCACGTACGATTGGAAGCTAGGGGCAAAGAGAGGTTAAAATTGGGAGGTCCTCCGTTATATGCAAAGGGCAAAATAGTACCAATGTATCAATGATGAGGTCCACACGTATCTTTGTTCAGTCATTTCACAAGTGCAAGTTGTGATTGACCCACCAGAAGTTTTCCAAATTGTAATCCAATGTAGTATTTAAGAAGCAATTGCTATTTTTTTAAAAAAAACTATATCTATAAATCGCAACACAAACCAAATGTTGAGCATCGAATAAGGATTTATTTGGCATTCTTTGATTATATTTTGAAATAAAAAAGAATAAAAAATATGTTTGGAACGTAAATATTCTGAATAAAAAACATGTTTGGTAACGTAAATAATTCCAATTCTATTCTTGAAAACAGTTTAAAATAAAAAATAAGAATAAAAATTGGTTCTGAAAATAGAATCACTTTTAATAATCACAACAAAAAACAAAATATGTACTCTTTTAAAAAGATTAAGTCCATGTGTGCTTTCACATGAACTTCTGAACTTTAAACAAAGTTAAAATTAGATTTGAAAATTTTCTAATAACTAATTTTTTTAAATACATCTTTTCAAATTAAATTTAAAAATAAGCTTTAAAATCTACAAAAAAAAAATTAAAAGGGAGAAATTTAAAAATTAAAAATGGGAGGAAATTAAAATTTTAATTTTTTAAAAAAATTAAAAATTTAAAAAATCTCTCCACCTGGTTGTTATTGGGAACAAAATAAAAAGTATATGATTTTAATAAAAATTACTTTTTTGGATCAGAATCGTTAATTATCTGATCCATTGACTCATATGTTACACAAACGTAGATTGGAAGGATGGAATAGGCGTTAGTATTGCAACGATCGTGGCGCGAACCCCCTGGTGCAAGGTTCAAGGTGAGGGTTCGACTCCAAACTCTTATGCCTATGCTGTTTTGTTTTAAGCCAATTGTCAATTTTTAAAAGCTTATCTCTTTCTCTTTTTTTATTGCCAAACAAACATAAGATTTCATATAGCTTAGTTTTTCCTTCCTTTTCCTTTTATTTTATTACGTTTAAAATCTAATCAATGAATATTTTTTTGATTATCAACTTATCTTTTTAGCATAGAAGCATACTTTAATTTCATTTTTCTTGTCAAATCAACCAATTTATGTACTATTTATGAGTCAACTGTATGAAAATCAAATTTAGGACGAGAAATTTGCACGTTATGATATTACTGTCATATGGTACGACTGATCCTAACTTTGATGACACATGATTTAACTAAACAAAAATATTATTTTCTTAACAAGAAAGTGATGATGTAAATATAACTTGTTAGGGTGAGGGTCATATCCCCATCTATTGTCTCTATTTAGGGAATCTTCAATTTAGCACCATGTGACAAATGAACACCAAATCTTCAATTCAATTTGGATTGAGTCGATTTGGACCTTTTTGACACCCGAGCTACCACTGTTGCCATTCAGCGCTCTCTCTCTCTGCTTTTCCTTTGTGCATAGTAATTAGACCTGTCAAAATGGGTCCAAAGCTCATTTAATAATTAACGAGTATTTAAATGGGTTGTAACAAACTTAACGTACTAGCATAATAGGTCTACAAAATAAGTAGTTATAAATGAGTTCATTATGAATTCATCTAAAACAACCCATTTAAGATGCCTCTATCTATTCTTTTACTTTCTTTTTATTTTTTTCTTCCTTTTACTTTTTTTCCCCTACAAAGCTGGTGAGAGCGTCCGCTAACCCTCATTGACACCAGGTGAGGGCCGATGAGGGTTTCGTGGCATCACTTGAACCGCCAATTAAAAGAAAAAGAAAAAAAGGAAAAATTTAAAAGAAATAAAATATAAAAAAAATTCATTTAAATAAAACTAAAAATATTCAATTTTTAAAAATTATAACAAATTTATAGAAATTTCCCTCAATGATTTAGTAATATTGTAAACATTATAAGAAACATGCTTTCTTAGATTAGATTAAATATATAAGCGTTTTAATGATATAAATTGGATCAAGTATAAATTCAGCATGAGTTGAGAAATTTACATTATGCATCAATAAATTGATTGGTCAAATTGAGTTGGGTCGAAGAATTAATTTGGCCAATTTTCGACTCGGACCCAACTCAATTTTTTTTTTATTAAAGAACTCATTCATTTGACAAGTCCAATAGCGATGGAGGTTGGCGTCGAGCTCTCATGACCTCGAGTCGAGGTCGGGGTCAATTTCATGATGTCCACGAACGGTCCTTTATCCTAGTTTTTTTGAGGTTAACCACTAACCACCACCCTTTTTTTTTTACTCCTTCGAAAGTAACCACCACCTTGAAAGACCCCAAATCAAATGTCACAACACGCGCACGAACTGAGGGACATCAAGTTGTCGTGACTCGTGTCGTGATTGTATTCCTCACTTGCTTTTTTGGGGAAAAATATCAAAACAGTCCCTAATCTATTGCACTTGCGACAATTCAATTTGCACCTTAAATCTTTTGAAAATTTATAATTTAGTCATTCCGACTAATTTTGATTTAAAAATCATTAACATGAATACCGCCTTCTTACATCACACGACCAATGTGATGTGGATAATTTTTACAGTCTTTTATAACATTTTTATTTTTTATTACTAAAAATTTAGTTTTTAGAAAAATTGTAAAAATTATTTATGTTAGTGTCAATTGTGCCACGTAGAATGACAGACGTCCACATCAGTAGTTTTAATCAAAATTGGCCAGAAAGATTATATTGACAAATTATGAAAATATTTAGGATTAATCGGGTAAATTGAAAGTTGTAAAAACGACATCATAAATATACAACTTTTTTGTAAATATCTCGATAGTTATTCAAGTGGTGCAGAGCTAGAAAGCATCTACTATTCGAAGGCTTTTTCTTGTCATGTTGTGTTCGACACTTTTCGACATACAATCGGCACGTGATCAAAGTTTCATACACACAAGTAATAAGTGAGTCCAGCTTCTTGAAATGCTATTTGGATGCACACTTGATCAATTTTAAGTATTTTTATAAAATATGAGTCAAAATATAAATTATTAAATACATATACACACTTAATTCATATACCCAATTTCTCAAAATTAATATACTCAGCCAGCAAAAAAGAAGAAGTATAATCGTAATCCTTAACGATGAAGAAAAACTCACTGTTAATATTTATGATATATATTTATATGTAACGTGTCTTAATATATCGAAATTTTTTATTTTTAAAAAAATAACGTGTCGTATCGTATCATGTCACGTGTGATATCGGTATCAGTTACGTTGAGTGATATCAGGCACGTCAGCTTTTCGGCCGCGAGCATCAGCGCCACCGTCGCCGACCGTCGCCTCATCCGCAACTGGCGGCGAGCACATGCGGCCAAAAGGAGGCCTTACCAACCTGTCTCCTTCCGTCTCTTCATCGAACCAATCACGCGCACGCTCTCGAAATTTAATTTATTCGCGAGTTTTCGACTTATCGAGAAAAACCATGTGTCGCTTTAGAGGTGGACCGACCATTCTCGATGGGACTACACATTGGACAACCAGGATCAATGCAATATGAATCCAGCTGTTAACAGCAAAAAAATAAAATAAATAAGCATAAGGAAAAAACATAAATTGTCCAGAAAAGAACATGAGATTTGTCACCATCTTTCGAGTCCTCATTTCCACCCCCAAGGACGAACAACTTTCCGTCAGCAGGAATTTTTTTTTTTTTTGTAAACTTTCGTGATGCCACTGCATTTTGATTTTGGTTCGATTAAAGGAGCTTCAGACTGTGGAGGCAGGAATATCTTCCATTTTTCTAGTGGATCATGTTTCAGTGTCCAGCTGACTTTTACTATTTCTTGGAAAGATATGAAATGCAATGTCCAAAGCTGTCATAGAATTAAGTACAGTTTTCTAGCTTCTGAGTTTTTTTTTTTTTTTGCATTATTCAATCAGTCCTTCAGATTTTGACCAAAAAAAAATCAAATCCTTCTATTAACCGCCATCATAAACAATCACCAATCAATGATGTGCAATTTTGCGACGTGGGCACACGATGGACATCGATGCTAATGTTGTGCTTGTTAAGTGGCAC
Organism: Psidium friedrichsthalianum; assembly: GCA_019149425.1. Lineage (NCBI taxonomy): Eukaryota > Viridiplantae > Streptophyta > Magnoliopsida > Myrtales > Myrtaceae > Psidium > Psidium friedrichsthalianum. Next base: position 24,794 of record JAGVVM010005987.1, read on the forward strand.
ATAAGCAAACACCGGGGCAAAGGTTAAAATTTAAAAAATAAAACGAAGAGAAAGAGAGAGAGAGAGTTTATGTAGTCGGGTGGAAGCAACATATGCCCAATCACCAAAATGATGGTCTTGCAACTCCCTCCGTGCTCAAGTAAAGTCACCAGACCTTGCGGATAGAGAGGGGTAGAAAGAGAAAGCGTGTGCAATAGGGGCATCCCCACCTTCATAACCGTCGATGAAGGTCATCGGACCCTTGTTGGGGGCACACGACGCCTCAATAAGAGTCAAGGGGTGTCAGTAAGGGTGAGCAACCAAGCAGTTCTCTTGATTCTCAATTCCAAAATTGAGAATCAGTTTTGACCAGTTTGATTCTCGGTGCTATAACTTTAGATCATCCGATTCTTCTGGGACTTGGGATTTGGAATCGGCAAAGGGTAGATTTTTTAACCTTCTCCACAACATTTTGATCATTGTCCTTTTTAAAATAGTAAATATTTGTTGAAATTGAATATATTTGACATATCATGGGTAAACAAAAGAATCGCATTCATTTATGAATGTGCAGGATAACACCCACCATTTGTTACCAGAATACCCCATTAAAAACTGTACAGTCTTCACTCTCTCTCTCTCTCTCTCTCTCTCTTGTGTGATGATAACTTGGCTAAGTCGGTGTGACATATTTGCTGACTTCTTTATGAAGCTAAAGAACAAACCCCACTCTCTCTATGTATGTACATATGGACCACAAAGGCCAGGTGAGCCAACAGTTTGTGCTCCTACACCCCCAACAACATATAGGGTTAGCCCCACGCCGTATAGTTTGCTCGAGTAATAAGCATGTTCGTCATCTTCTTCGCTCAAGACTTGAGTTCGAATCGTCATAGCCCGTGCACTCTTTTAAGACCTTCTCTAAAAGCATGGACTTTGATAATTAACTCGTGGTACGAGATGTGAGGATCGTTACGGTAAGTCAGAATTAGCCGGATGCTGAGAAAGAGTTTTGATTGTGCGATTGGATATTGACGAATAGAGCCGTCCACGCCTTGATTGCGTGGCAAATCGTATACGGTTAGCGTCCGTTCTGTGATTTATTCATTTTCACTTGTTTTGAAACATAAAGTTCTATATCTTTCAGTAATGCTAATTAAAAGGAAAAATGTGAAAAAGTGCCCCTTGTCCACCCTTGTCATGGTGAATTATGTGTGTGGCGGACCATGTTTCTGGTCAACATTAGTGACGCAACGTTTAGGGCCTGCGATGTCATCTCATTGCATCTGATTATTCATGTACTTTCTTATCAATTTCACAATCATTTCGAACTCAACTGTATGTGTTTCGATCAAAATTAGTTCGTAAAATAGTTGGATCGTGTTAATTTAGAGTCTATCGTATTCGTGTCGTGTCAAATTCGGGTTATATCTTTATAGAATTTCTGTCCATTAATAAAGAACATCGCCCTCACCTTGCCGATTGCTCCACCAGAACCAGCTCGTTTGCGCTTGTCGAAACTGCTGCATGTGGCCTATGAAGAGAACGAGAGGAAAGCCCAATAACAGATCAACCCAAGGTCTCTGTCTTTTGAGTCTCTACGTTAACTGTGAATGGCCCAAGCTCTACTGAGGGTATTAGGCCCTCAAAATGAAAACAACAGATTCTCATGGCTCCGTTTGTTTCGCGAAAAATATGACATTCTTGAAGGAATTCATTTTTTAAGAAAATGACAATACTTTTTTTTATGTTTGGCCGAAACCGAAAAAGACCCAAAAAATATTTTTCGAATGTGACAACAACTCAACAATCCTAAAATGGAAAATGACACAATGGTCCCTAAATATTGGCCCAACGTGTAATGTGGTCCATAAATATTCAATTTTTCCAATGCGATCTCTGAACTTTTGAAATATTCAACTTAATCCCTGAACTATAAGAAAATATCAAATGTCGTCCCCGAACTTGAATTAATGAAAGACTATATTGATCATCTTTCTATAGTTTAGAGATTAGGTTGAAAATATTTCAAAAGTTTAGGGACCATCTTGGTTAAATTAAAAAATTCACGAATGACATTGCATATTGGACTAAAGTTCAAGAATCATATTGTACATAAGTCAAAGTTCATGGATTATTTGTGTCATTATGCCATTCTAAAATATTAATATAGTTATCAATCAAATTCTAATGAAACTTCTCAAGCAATGTATAAAGACATTTTTTTTTTCAAATTTCATACCTTAAAATGTGGATAAAACCTTCGACTGTTACTTATCTTAGGAGGACTGGAATTGCTTGGTTCTTCCATCACATGTTTGTATAATTTCACAATTGCTTGCAAGCGATTTTGAAGTATCTATGCATGATTTCTGTTAACCTATGGGATATTCCCCCAATGACTCTAAACCTCACATTATGTCCAATGATATGACAAAATACCGAATTTGCTCTTTAATGGAAACATTTGATGTAGAATGCATCAAGTTACTCGCATCAAGTGCCTTGCGAAGCTCTAAAAAAGCATTTGGCGCCATCCGTGTTTGATTTATGCAATGGGTACCGCCATGGTATAATATACGATTCATATACAACTCTCTATTGTAATCTCGATTTATATGAGGCTCTTTCTCGGTATGTGATTTTCAGAATAATTATCATCATCCATAACTAGTGTGATAACTGTCATAACTGCTATAGTCGCAGTCGTTACCACCGCTTCGATTTGATCTTATCCATCTATATTGGAGCACGCTGATCATGAAATTCGAAAGGTAGGTGAAATACTAGAAGGGCAATGCTAGAAGAGCCAGACAAGCATGGGACAGCGCGAGCTGCTGATGTGAGGTCTTTGTTCTGAAGACATCTAAGTTATCATATCTAATAACACTAAACTGCATTCCAGTGAGGCACAAACTAGAACAAAGTAAAAGATAACCTTAGCTTTCAGCAGTGAAAGCGATGCACAAAAATGGGAAATGGAAGCTGCAAGCAAGGAGATAGTCTAAGATAAATCCCCAATGTCCCTTTATGATTAAATCCTTTCTGCAGCAACCACAGGACAGAGCCCGACTTCGCCAAGCCCAAGAAACAACTCTGCTCAATCCCATATCTACACACGGGCATTCCACATTAAGACCAACGCATTCAGCCCAATAACATGAAGCCAAGACGAAGAGACCGCAAGCCCAACTCAGAAAACAAGAGAATCGAAAAATTTTGGTCAAGATGAAGATCGACGATCCGATCAGACAATTGGACAAAAATCCAAAGCTGCTAATAGCCCCAAATGGAAAGACGTTGCTGTCAAACTATACTCGAAGAGTTGGTTTCCGCACTTTCCCTTGAATCGGCACTGAGCAAAGAGATCGATTCACAACAATGAGAGCTAATTAGAGTGATAATCTTTGGAATCGTGCGCGCGGCGGCAGAGGCATTGCTCTAGAGATGAGGGACAAGACGAAGAAGCCCTAAGCTGCGTGAGAAAGTCTGGGAAAGGAGCAGCTCCGGAGAGAGGAGAGGACGCGCGAGAAAGAAGGAAAACGAAGAGAAGATGCGAGGGCGAGAGGACGCCAGTCCTAGCAGGAAAGACTTGAAAATGAATTACTTTCTTTCACGGATGGAAATCATTTCCCTAATTTTTCGCGAAACAAAAGGAGCCTCGATAGCCGATCGTTTGGATCAGGAAGGCATATCATCCTCTTCGTCTGCGCTTCCATCAGGTTTTACAGATACAATCTGTGGCCTGCGCAACCGAAAAACACTACTACTGATGTGTTTACCAAGTACTAATAGTCCACTGATGCAATCAACTTCTTCTTCCAGGAGTCATCGGTCGAGGGTGGCAGTTGGAAATTCTTTTCCCCCCGTTAACATGAGTCAACAGCGTCTTGATTTCTTGACATGACAGAATTTCCGACGTAGTGGAACGAGCTAGGATGGCCATGAAGCAGGGAGGGGCGACGCTATAACGTTCCGCATCCCCGTCCTGGCTCGGACCCCTTATCCGCTTCCCCATTCCCCTCCCTGTGAGCCACGTGGAGTGACCCCCGCCAACTAGAGTTGGACACGTGGACAATTTACCACGTGCGTATCCATACTTGAGATACCCCCGCTAAGCCCTATCCCGCTGGCTTCTCCATTCTTTCTCCCTCACGCACCACCACAACCAGCCCCACGGGCCACCATATATTGTGGACGCTTTCCGTTGAGCCATCACCAATGTTGATCCCAGAGCTCTTGTAGTGCAGTGGAGAAAGCTAGGGCGCGCATCGTAACACTTCTATTTCAAAAATTAACTTTTAGCTAGAGGTTGATTTTTCTGTTTCTACTTCATAAGTTTGATTTCTAATCAGAGAAAAGCGTTTGATAATATGATAAAATTTCTGTTTCTCGAATAAAATTCGTTTGGTAACTGTTGAACATTTCTACTTTTGGAATATTATTACACAAAAATTCTATGAAATTTTTTTTTTGATATAACCTAAAATGCATGTTATTCAAGAAAAGGTAAATGTGAAATACTGATGAATTTACATATAATTCGTCAGTATTTGCATTTATGTAAGTTTCATACCAAATTATGAAAAAATATTCTAATTTAATGAATGATGGTGCTAGACTCAAATGTCAACACTAAAAGCAACAGTAGTTTCGTTGCTTCCTTCCTCATCATGTGCTTCCTAGCATGATATAAATCGCAATGGGCATAATATATGACCTTTTTCATTGCATAAATTATCTCTAAAAGCACAAATCTATGGTAGTTATAAGTGTCCTGAGAATCGCCTAGATATTAATGAGAATTTGGGAGCTTAAAAGTGATAATAATGATATGCTTATTTTGGCGTGAAGCCAACTCTGAGCGCAGAAAGACAAAAGATAAAAACTGAGGTGTCATCATCTTTATCTTTTCAACTTAACTTTGGTTTCTCCTTCCTGATTTTTATTTTAAAATTGGATGGCATAGGATCACGGGCTTCCATCGAATTAGAGAAAGAGGTGTTTGGAGCAGTCACACTCATGTGTTGACTAAAATAGTACAAGCAAAGAGAGAGCCAAAATCTAAAAGTTTATGCAGATAGGAATATCTAACTTATCAATCACAATCAATAGAATAGGTGGCAAATAAGAAACCAAGAATATTCAAATACAATGCATCAAATCAAAATATGACATTCCTAATAAGTCCAAAAGGCTTTAAAGAAAAGGATGTTTGGAGGTTCGGAAGGATTATGGACATTTGGAGATAATTTGCTCAAAAGGGGAAAATTTATCATTTTTAAAAATATTGGGAATCAAAATCATCAGAATAAGGTTGACCAGTTAACTAAATGTGTCCATTTCTCAGTTCTGAGATTTTTTGGATTAGTTTTAATTTTGCTAAACAATTTGCTCCAATAAGAGAAAAATCGTTGTTTTTGAAAAGATCATAAGTGAAAATTGCAAAAGATGGGTTTGGCCATTCAAATTCGACTATTTCTCACTTCTTTGTGATTTTTGAAATTTTTTGAAATGATTTTCTTATAAGCGGTCCAAGACTGTCATTTTTTTAAGAAAGTAGGAGGTAAAAATCATCAAAAATATGATTGACCATTGAATGGATCCATTTCCTAATTTTTTGATATTTTGTTGGAATTTTTTAAAGGATTTTGCTTTCCAATTTTTTAGAATTTTTATTTAGAATTTTTCTATTTTTTGGATTTTTTAATCATTTCTATTTTTATATTTTTCCAATTTTTTTTTATTATTAAAAGAATTATCCAGACTGAGTCAGGGTTGAGACAAACGAGCGTTGAGAGAGAGAATATGAAAAGGGAGGGCTAAAAAAAAAAAATCTCTGATGATGACGAAGTAGACTTTTTTTTACTTTTCAAAAGTTCTCCACAAAAATAATTTCAGAAGTAAAAAAGTGATATCTCTCAGTTAAATAAAACACCATACTATTGCTACACCAA
>JAGVVM010005988.1:0-14809 GCA_019149425.1 Psidium friedrichsthalianum
GTCTAAATTTTCATCTTGACCCAATGGTACCCAGAATGACTAAATTTTGCAAAGGGCCTTAGTTGAATTTTGCATTTTTTTTTTTTTTCCAGCGGCAAGAAATGAGCTTAAATTTGACAAGCAATTGAACTAGACATGAGGTGAATTTCGACCAAGCATAGGGGAGGTGTGTCAAAATTGTGTGGAGATTTGACTTAAAGAAAATTTCTCCGGGACTGAATTGCAAATACTTAAAATCTCAGGACTATGTGCAAATACCTAACACTTGAGGATTATTTTGTAAATAACTAAAGAAGAGTTAGCGGAGAAATTAGAATAGAGAAGAAAGATGGAGAAGAGGAGATGGAGAAGGAAAGATGGAGAAAAGAGATAGAGAAGAATAGATGAGAAAATAAGATGAGAATAAAAAGGGAAGATGGGATGAAGAAGAGTTAGTGGAGAAAAAGTAGAATGAGAGATAGATGAGTGGGCTATAAAAGGAGGAAAAAGGGAGCTTGGAGGAGAGGATTTTTTGGAGAGAAATTTTGAATGTTTGAGAGGGTTTTGGGAGATTGAAGAAAAATTAGAGAGAAAGAAAAAAACAAAAAGGAAAAAGAGAATTCTTTTTCAAAAGAGAATCTTGAAGATGATGGGAGTTTAAAGTTAGGTGTTGCCATCACCAATTTCTTTATCGATACACAAGTCACGAGTTCATTCCCTCGTTCTAGAGGCCCAATCTTAATCCACAAGGTGATACGAGGTCCGAATTCAGCAATTCAAATTCGTCAAATCAGGTAACGATCCTAACCATTAAAATCTTCGAGAATGTCGTTATTTAAATGGATTGATTTAAATTTTGATTATGCCGTGTCATATTCATATGTCTTCATATCCACATGTCGTATTCGTATTGCAATTTTCTGCATTTTTTGCTTAAAATATCCGGAATCCCAGATTGCGGTAGGCTCTGCCTCCTATTTTGTGATGTAAAAATTTCATGTATTCCATCTCTTATATTTTGATTTCTTTATTATCAAACCCTAGAATTGGTGACGGAGCTACCTGCTGGAGGTTCTTTATTTATTGCTTTCTGTATTCTATTTTCTGCAGTTTAATTTCTGTATTATCAAATCCTAGAATTGGTGAGCGGAGCCACCTGCTGGAGGTTCTTTATTTACTGCTTTCTGTATTCTATTTTCTGCAGTTTAATTTTCATTATCAACCCCAGAATTGGTGGGCCGAGCCACCTGCTGGAGGTTCTTTATTTACTGCTTTCTTACTCTATTTTATTTTATGCATTTTGGTTTCTACACGATCGAATCCCAGAATTGGTAGGCCGAGCCACCTGCTAAAAGTTCTTATTTACTGCTTTTGTACTCTATTTTATGTTTTTTGGTTTCTACATTACAAACCCTAGAATTCGGTAGGCCAAGCCACCTACTGAAGGTAGTAACACTGCACAAAAGTCGTTAGCTCCATCCCTCTTTCGGCTTCAGGGAATTTTTAATGGTTCCTTTTATATACTGCTTTTTATTCGTATCTTTTTATATTGTGTTTATATTTAGAATATTTTGCATCGTCAGTCTTATTTAATTCAAAAATACCAAAAAATGTCATTCATGTACATCTCATATAGTATAAGCTCATGCATACTTTGCCATGCTGCATATGTATTCGTATTGCGATTTTCTATATTTTTTAATCTGAACCCTAAATCGCAGTAGCTCTGCCTCCTACTGATGGTGTAAAGGTTTCATGTATTCTGTTGACTGTTTCATGATACGCATGTCCGTATTCGTACGTCTCGAATCTGCAAGATCGTATTCGTAATGTCTTCGTAATCGTGCATAATCGTATTCGCAGTCACATACGTACGTCGTATTCGTATTGTCATTAATTCATGCATATTCATCAAAAAAATTCAAAGAAAAAAATCCCAAAAATTAGGAAATAGTCATTTTGATTGGCCAATCCTATTTGACGATTTTCCTTCTCGATCTTTTTAAAATGATGATTTTGCCCCTTATAGGAAAATTGTCTTGAAAAATTCCAGAAAATTTAGAAAAACCCTAAAAACTAGGAAACGGACCATTTCGACTGGGCCATCTTAGTTTTTAATGATTTATTCACGTGTCGTGTCCGCATATCCGCGTTCGTATGTCGCATCCACATGTCTGCATTCGCATACTGTATTTGTATATCCATGTTCGTATGCCGTATTTGCGTATCACATTTGGCATGTAACGTACGTTCATGTTTGCATGTCATATTTGTATATCCATACTCGCATATTTCATGATGCATGTCCACGTTTTGCATGTATACTTTCGTGTGTTTGTATTTGCATATTCACGTTTTGCTTATCCATGCACCCATTACCATCCATGCATCCATCTAAAAGTAAAAAAAAAAAAAAAAGGAGAACATCTCACTAGAACTGAGGAGTAAACCAAGCATGAGTTGCCAAATTAGGATATCCTGGAATTAAGGTACCGAAAGGCATTAATTTTAATTAATAGTGTAATCAGTCCCCAATCAATCATAATCTCTAGTTCGTAGAAGTATTTAGTTCTCCGCTAATTTACTTAGGTTTCTAATCGACCTATCAAAAAATGATTAGTGGCGACCTCTAAATTCTAAAATCATTTGAACAAAAAAACAAAGTTGGACTCGTAGGGCTTGGAAGAGAGTTCGTATTGGGTTAGTCAATTAATTAACATGATAATCTGTTAACCTGTGAATTTTTCACCGATCGAAATAATTAGGTCGCGACACAAACGCTTGCTTAGGGTCACTGGCCCCCAAACAATGCTAGCAATTCACCAAATTTTAAGAAAAATGAAAAAAGAAAAGAACTAAAAAAAGGTAAAATAAAATAAAATTAGAAATAAAAATAAAAATTGAACCGAACCAAATTGAACTAGATTTTGATTCATTCATTTTGATTTAGGGCGAGATTCAGTTCAATTTCAGGTTTACACCCTAATGGTTTCGTTGTTTGTTCGATTTTCTTGAAAAACCTAACTAAACTAAATCTTGACCACCTAGTTTTCAATTTCTAATGAAATTGACAAAGTTCAATTGGTACAACACTATTTTGTCTTGATAGCGCTAGGCCGAGTGTTAGGAGAATGAATTTAAGAAAGCACTCTTATGAAGTTTAGATTTTAGACAAGGCAAAGGCTAAGGAATAAGTTAAGAATTCACTTTTATATGAATGTAAGAAATGGTGCCACTTTTAATGAGAGTTGGATTAACTTTAAACTTTCATGAATCGGGAGAGCAAGGCCTTAAAGTGCTAGGGCATAGGGAAATTTCTAAGGTAATTCCGAAAAATTCAAACTGGTACATCACTGATAAATTTAATTCCAACTATTTTGACACACCAAAAAATCCTAAACTGTTCTACCTGTGATAGATTACTCTCTTTTAGTTTTCGTTAAATTTTATCATCAAATTGCTTAGTTTGGATGACATGTGTACTTGCCCTGTGACCTTTGCGATTTTTACCATGTAATTGTCACATTGTATCAATTTGAAAATTTTTCGTGGTATTAATCTAATTTAATGAAAATTAAACGCAGGGTAAATTTGTCACATATGTACCAATTTAGCATGTTTTGGGTGGTTGAAAAATAGTTTTTGGGTTAAATTTGTTATAGGTTTACAGTTTGGGATTTTTGGGTGGTAAAAAAAAATAGTTTGAGGTAAATTTATCATATGTGTATCAATTTGAGATTTTTCGTGATTTAAATTAACTTTTGAATACCATATCTTTGAAAAATGTTTGCACATTTGCACATTTAGAAATTATTTTGTCGTCATAAAAAAAAGGGGAGATTATTAGGGAAAATCCCTTATATGTTTTTGAAGATCAAAAAATAATCAAAGGCTACTAATGTGTTTATTGTTGAGTAGAACCAAGTGAAAAATGCACAAGATATTATGTAGATGGTGTATTAAAAATTTCTAAAAGTTATGAGTCATCTATCAATGATGAACAACACACATTGGGCATAACGATGTCTATAACTAGAGGTACATGAGTAAAGGTGAACAAGCTTAGAATGAGAAGTTTGGTAAAACTTAGAAGAACTTTGGATAAGTGAATAGCCAAGGTAGAGTTGTAATTGTCAATGTGCTTGGAGGGATTAAAAGATGGAAGTTCAAGTGAAAGTTCCAATATTGCATCTGAAGTTTTGTAAGTGCTTAGATTCCATGAGAAGTCTCCTCAGTTATTGATGTAGACAGGTTCGAGCCTGCGAAGCTTAGAGGTTACAAGCTTAGAGTCTAAGAGAGTCTGGTTCTATGGGATTTTTACAGTTTATGCAGCTGTAGATAAACACTCAGTGATAAATGATTCGTTAGGAGAGGTTTCCACGTTGGTAAAGATACATTGGTGTGATAATCACTACATAGAGTTCTAATGATAGTGATGAAGAAGATTATTTTTGGATCAATAGTGATAACAGTTATGAAGAAGATGACGGAGGTGACATATGGAGGCTTTACTAACAATACCCATTGTAGTAATTCCCATTTTGCCATTAGTACATCCGCCCGCTCTATTCAGAGATTGAATTTGATATGATACAAGTTGATATAAGAGCTAGGTTGAGCAATATATTATTTAATTCTTCAAAAGAATTTGATGTTGGGATGTTATTTCCATCACGAGATGTGGTGCGATTGGAAGAAATTATCACTTTTCGCAGTGATGAGACAAAGAAGGCAATATATGCAATAAAGTGTGGTAATCCAATGGACCGTGTCATTGGAGGCTCTGTGTAATTCAAAAAGCGATACTGAGTTATGAAAAATAACTAAGTACAACATGTTACTACATATAATAATCATTAAATATCAAGAGATCATCGGTAACTTGATCAGATATACCTTTGCAACTAGATAGAAGCAATGGTTGCCGCCCATGCTAGATATCAGAATCAAGTCACTAATGGCCGAGATTAAAGACAAGTTGGGTTTCGAACCTACTTATCGTAAAACTTGGGTACTAAACAAATGGCGATTACCAAAACTTTGATGATGGAATGAGTCGTATGTAAGTTAAGAAAGTATATGGATGTAATGGAGTTAATGAATCTAGATTTTCATTTTGTGATCGATGATTACATGGATTTAGACCAGAGTTGCAAAGTTTTCAATCGGATGTTCTGGACTTTTAATAGATGATTGAAAGCTTTAAAACTTGTCATCCTGTGATATTTGTCAATGGAAGTATTTTTTATGAGAAATACCAAAGAATACTCCTTTGTACAGTCTCATTTGATGGCAAAAATTATATATTTCCCGTTGATATTTGTCGTGGTCTATCGAGAGAATATGACAATTAAATTTGATTTATGGATCTGCTGGAGATATGTTACTAGTAAAGAAATATTTGTGTAATATTAGACAGGAATATCAGGATTCAGAAAGCAATGGAGACAGAAGGGTGCGTCCTCCACATGGCCACCATAGATATTGCATTCGACATATTATCAGCAACTACAATAAACACTCCAAAAATGTTGACGAAAAAAGACTTGTTCAGATGTTAGGTAAATTTTTAAATTTACGTAATTTGAGAAAAAAATGTGTTCATAAATTTATGTGACAAATATTTATCACTATTGCAATGTACAGTTTACAAAAATCAACATGGAAATTTTTACACATCATGAGCCAATTAGGAGTGGGATCCATATATAGCTAAATGGCATGACTAGATTCTAAGAGAGAAATGGACGAAGGCTTATGATGTTGAGGAAGAATATGGATTAATGACAACGAATTTAGTTGAATCGATTGATGGGATGATGAATGGTTTTCATGCTTTTCCAATAACAATTATGATGAATAAGATATTATATCAATTGGTCAACTATTTTAACACCAGAAGAACGATAGATAGGAAGGCAGAAGGACGATGGATACATATTAATGTAATTTGCGGGTGACACGTCCTCGAAAACGAACAGTCAAACTAAATAGGCTGATTTAACATAGTTTAACCTGATAGAGAAGTTGTTGAAGTTAACTTAGATATAATATAACCCAGAGAAACATGAGGCCTTGGACAAACACCCATATGACACCTACAACCTGCGACGTTCACATGTGAAAAATTTTAAGAAATTCCTATGTTTCCCACGTACTTGTAGCATGTCAAAACATGTAACTGATTATATCATGCATACATAGATAAATTCTATACGTTGGATAAAATACTTCAGTGCTATCAGTATATATTTCATCCATTAGGAATTCTGCTTACCGGATATGAACCTGACGAGTTGTTATTAGTGCCAACCCCGAACTATATTAGGAAGAAAAGAAAGACCCCGTGCATCATAAATACGTATAAGATGGACTATAGGACGCTGAGCAACACTTTGCGTTTAACCATTACACTAACTGGGAAAAATCATGGCACAATAGGTAAACTTGTGCTTATAGATCGGCTTGAGAATAAAATTTAGATAGTATGTGAACATTGAATGTATGCATTTGATTTCCATACTCAATTTAGTTGTGTGAATTATATAAATTAGATATATGAATTTTTTGTAATGTTATAATATCACAATTGTGTAACATTTTATTAAGTTCCTTTATTCTATTTGTAGACCACAACAAGGGAAATTACATTCAGCCGAGACTTTAGGATGATTCGCTACTTACACAGCAGGCCCCATAGATCACGGGCCATATGGACGCGAGGAATTGAGAATTTAGCAATTGATCTATCATTTGTAACAGATGTATCGAATAAAATTGCTACTAACTGGTTAAGGTAATATTTTATAGATGGGTGAGAATCGAGTTCTTAGATATTATGAGGTAGCATCCACGCTACACATATCTGAACTTGCTGATCGCATAATATCATAGCTTCGAAAATTTAGGATTTTATAGAGTTTATTTAATGGGATTTTGGTAAGATTGATTGATATTTAATTACAGCTTTGGTCGAGTAGTGAAGCCCGATACTCATACCTTCCATATGTCGAAAGGTAAATGTACTATCACATTGCGTGATATCACGGTTTTAATAGGATTTTTAATTGATGAGATGCAGTTACTAACCCCACTAAAAGAAATTGCGGCACTCTTTGTGAGGATCTACTTAGTAAGCGCCCTCTCACGTTGCGTGGTGTTGATGTAAGTTTAGCTGGTTGAGAGAACAGTTTGATATAATTCCTAACGATGTCGATGAGGTTACCATACTGCAGCATGTTAAAGCATTCATTCTCTGGTTGCTTGGATGATCTATCTTTTAGACAATTGAGTGCCAAGGTTAGTTTGATTTTTTTTATACTACTAAAGCACCTCGAGGATCCTATGCAGTACAATTAGGGTTCAGCAGGACTTGCGTGATTGTATCAGAAGTTATGCAGTGTGATCGATCTATCAATGCACCAAATCGATGGTATCGTACATGTATTGCAGATTTGAGGGTGGGATCGCTTCAGTTGTGTTTTTCCTATCCATTAGAAACCATGATTCTTTACTAGGTGCACCTCAATAGGCAATATGTGATCTATTGCTTTTTCAGTTCGTGAGTCATAAATTTTTTCAGTGTGTATAATATATGTATATGTAACTGTTCTTACTTTTTGTTTTATAACTGGAGTCAAGTCCGACAGATAACAAGGATCTCTATACATATTTTGCCACATCTACACTATCAATTTTATAGAATGGCATCTGTATATATAAGTAATGATAGAAACCAAACGAGTTCAATGTAATATTAGCTTTTAAATTAATTATGCGTTTATTTTGATATGTTTTAATATAATAATAGATTACTTGGAAGCTCTACGATGATATTATCCAGACTCTACTAGATTACTGCATGTAGGGAGGACACATTTGAAGGGCTTGTATCCCATTCATTTGTTTCCACATCGTTGAGTGGCATTATGTAGATCAAGTACTTCATCAGTTTGGTATTAGTGGCCAATACCTACTCCCTTCTCGTAATCATATAGCCTTTCAAGGCATTCAATTAAGGCCAATTACAGAGAATTGGGTTGATTTGCATAGATGGGGATTGATATGTAGAACGATCGTCTTGACTATATAGTCCATGGTGTTCATGCAACGGAGCCATTTCACTATCATTCGGAATATATGAAGTGGTACCATAGACACACATGGAGGTGAATTTCTTAAAAGGAAGGTGCAATGAGTGCAGTAGTTAATGCAAACACTTTTACTTTACTTCATTATTTTTTTAGTAACATAAGTCATTGGCATTTGATAACTTCTATTAACTTTGATTTCATGAACAAGGTGATGATGTGAAACAAATCATACAATTAAGTTTCACTCCATCTCGGGAAAACATACGAGCTATAGCAAGGACAGCTAGGGCAATGCTATATGCCTTTAATGAGGAGAGGCAGATAATAATGATTCCACCACCCCAACTAGCACCCATTGGACCGCACAAAGAATGACCCCTTAAGATGATTGCATCATACATAGGTTCACTCCAATTTGCCGCCCCATTTAATAAGAGATCCAATTTTGCCTTCCGTGACAATCGACAGTCCTAAACTCCAGCTAATTCTTCGAGTTCTCATGGATTCAATTTCTCTCCTCTTTCTCCATGTCCTTCTTATAGTAGGATATGTACTGTCTGACCATGGCATATTTTCTTACTTTCATATACATCCACATCATAGCCATACCTCCCATCATAGGATATGCCTTCATCATCTACACATCCTATTCATTCGGAACCTCATCATCATTCTCCATACAATACTGACCTGCTAAACAATGGAGATAACCTGTTGCGGAACAGGAAGTCACGTAGGAGAATGATATCATCAGTGAATATAATTAGAGTTGAGAATTATTATCTATAATTAAAATTTTAATTTGCTATATTTTTCAACTCATGGGTTGTTATCCATGTTCTTTTAATTTGGATATGTTATCTTCATATATCTTATCAATTTTATTTTATGAATATTTTTATTAATTATTTACATACTAAATAAATTAATTACATATGTCTCGATAAATTTTTCAATTAATTATTGATAATTATGTTATAAAAATAAGCTTCAAAGGAAAAAAAAATTATATTTACAAATTTATATAAATATAAATATTATAAATATAAAATAAATAAAAACACATAAAAAAATGTGAAATTAAAAAATGCTAACGCTTGTCCCCGTGAATATTTTTATTAATTATTTGTATACTAAATAAATTAATTACATGTTTCTTAAAAATTTTCAACTATTTTGATAATTATGTTATAAAAATAAGTTTCAAAAGGAAAAAAATTATACTTACCAAGTTATATAAATATAAATGTTATAAATATAAAATAATTAAAAACACGTGAAAAATACAAAATTAAAAAAATGATGGGCAGTACTATTTATTAATCTTATTATTCACGTTCTTTTAATCTGGATATATCATCTTCATATATCTTACCAATTTTATTTTATGAATATTTTTATTAATTATTTACACACTAAATAAATTAATTACATATATCTCAATAAAATTTTCAATTAATTATTGATAATTATGTTATAAAAATAACATTCAAAAGAAAAATTATATTAAAAATTTATATAAATAAATTTTTATAAATACAACATAAATAAAAATAATAAAAAAAAAAATTAAAAAAAATCTACCGCATGGCCCTGTGAATATTTTATTAATTACTTGCATACTAAATAAATTAATTACATATTTCTTAATAAAATTTTAATTATTGATAATTATGTTATAAAATAAGCTTCAAAGGAAAAAAATTGCATTTACCAAGTTATATAAATATAAATGTTATAAATACAACATAAATAAAAACACATAAAAAATACCAAATTAAAAAAAACATGGTAGTACTAATTTATTAAGCTTATTATTCACGTTCTTTTAATCTGATATGTCATCTTCATATATCTTACCAATTTCATTTTATAAATATTTTTTTATTAATTATTTACATACTAAATAAACTAATTACATATACCTTAATAAAATTTTCAATTAATTATTGATAATTATGTTATAAAATGCTTCAAAATAAAAAAAATATTTATAAAGTTATATAAATATAAAATAATTACAAACACGAAAAAATACGCAATTGAAAAAATTGCCATGGGGACCTGGGCCTAGAGTGCCGCACGGGCCCTATGTGGCACCCTGAATTTCGCACGGGCCCTAACTGCCTGCGAATCCCTTTTTTGACAAATAAAAAAATTTCCGCCCTAATTTGGTAAAAAAAAATTTTAAACCTATTTTGGGGGAAAAAAAATAGCCTTCAAATGCTAACTCATTTTCCTAAGCATCAGTTCATTCTTCATGACTGCAAAATGAGGAATGGGATGGGCCTGACGGAAGTGGCAAGTGAGAAAAGAACTTCAGGAACCAAACGCCAAAATCTAGAAGCATGTTGTGTGAATTTAATGATTCAAAATCTTCGACAAAACGTCTTCTCTTCATTCTTGAATCCAATCTTTTCTTCTGTTGCCTACCAAGTTGAAAAATTCAGCTCGGACTACTGCTGTCAGAAATTGGGTGTATAAAACCCCCATTGATGAACCTTGGAACTCACTTCTGCTGCCAAACAATTTAACCTCACTGTTTTTCAGTTAACAAGAGAGATTTGTTGAGAATATATAGCAAAATGGCAGGACTGAGGTATGCAGGAATGGTGCTGCTGGTGATAGCGGTGACCATGGCGATGACTGAGGCTAGGACTATCGTTGTTGGTGGATCTCAGAACTGGCGTTTCGACTACAGCTACACGGACTGGGCTCTTAAGAACAGTCCCTTCTACATCAACGACAAACTTGTGAGTGCAACCAACTAAATTTTAGCTTTAGCCTACGATGTTTTTCTTTATCTGATGATGCTGAAGTTTGCATAGAGGAATGCCCATCATTGAGAAAGTTTTACATGAATTTTCTTATTTTAGAAGATATTGGATATTTGAAATTTCACCACTAATAGAATCTCATGAATACTCAGCTATGTGCATCTGCTAAGGCTCCACAACACAGTAGTGAGTAGTGTGATCCTCGAAATTACTTTGGATGGGAGAAAATGTGATATAAACACAGTATGTAGGAGGGAAGTGATTGAACTCGGATTGCGAACGAAATCAAGAATCCTTTCACGTTTCCTCTCTTTGAGAACCGATGTTGATACGACTATGAACCATCAAATTGAACAAACTATGCTTAAACTTTTTCTTTTCCTTGGCTAGTGTTCAATTTGATGCACCCCACAACGTGTACTTGCTGCCCAACCTGTATAGCTACCTCAATTGCAACTTCAGTGGTGTGAAGCTTCTCGCCAGTGCGCCAGAAGGCACCACAGAAGGGTTCAAGGTCGTGCTGGACCAGTGGAGGCTCTACTAAGTTGCTTCTTCTAACTACAAGGACTGCTGCAGTGATTGGGATGAAGAATCGGGCCAGTTCCGTTTGCTGATGATATTTGATTAGGTTTGTGCATTATAGAACTTGAATAAAGAGTGACTGATCCTGGAGAGATCGTGGTTGAAAAAAGTAGTATGTGCTGAGGGTATTTTGTTGTCATTAAGTTCAATTTTTTTTTTTTTGGAAACAACGTCTGAATATAACATAATAATGTCATTAAAATTTAAGTCATTTAATGAATCGAAATATTTAAGTTGAAGTGTGTAACTTTTATGATATATAAAACATCTTGATTCCTTGTTTTTAATGGAGCAAATATAATTCAACACAATGTAATTCCATGGGTGTTTATCAATCTTCAAATTGTCTATTCAACTGCTGAAGACGAATTTGGAGGGTCATGTCAAGTTACAATGCATCTAATCTTAGTTAAATGCATTTAGTCTTAATTATTTTAGTTAAATGCACTTAGTTCTAATTATTAAGTGTCTTAATTCTTAGTTTCACGAGTCTTTATTATGATGTTAGTTTCAAGAGTTCAATTATGTTAACACTCCAAAAATTATTTTGGTTTCTAAGATTCCAAGAGTCATTGTCTTTTGTTTAGCAGAATCTCTATATAGAGAGTTGTAATCTCATTTGTACGACAAACAAGACTTGAAGTTGATGAATACACAGGATATAATCAAATGAGCAAATTTCTATCTTGGTTCTTTACCTAGTTCCATGGTGTGGTGAACCAAGAAATCATTTTATCCTTGGCTAGCGGGCTTCCTTAGTCATTGGTGGTCAACTTCTGCTATTCCCAAATCCTTTATCCTCGACTGATAGGTGGCCTTTATGCATTGGTGTTATCTATCCGAAATCCTTTATCCTTTACTGGTGGTGTTCCTTATGTCTTGGTGGTGAATTTCACCAATCCCGATCTATGTCATTGGATGGTGGCGTATCCTTTATGGGGGTGGTGATTACTTCTTATCACTCAAAATACATTCCGATCACGTACTCTCATCAAGGGGTACCCTAGTTTTTATAATTTGTTTAACGTGCATCTTGCAGCTATAGCATCTCAATAATTACCGAAGATTTCAATTAAACATCCAACCATTCAGCCGTAGTTAAACCAAATACACTCTCGGGACTATTTCTTTTACCCATAATTGAGCTTGAGGCTATGCAAGTCATATAGACTTTTGAATCTTTATAAGGGAAAACGTATTTGAATCTACTTGCACGTTGGTGGAGCCACAGTGGACTATTCTTAAAGAACTTATCTCTCAAACTGAGCACTCTTAACCCCATATTAGAAACAATTGATTCGTGCCTTGAGGGTCTTTTTCGGTTGAGTAATTAGAGTTCACCCGTTCGAATGCCATCAATTATGTGCAAACTTCGCTCTATTAGGATCATATGCACAATGCAAAAGTCTCAACTTAATTGGTTCCTTGAGCTTATATTGTGTTTAAGGGGTCTCCAAGCTAGGACTCCATAATCCTACACATTTCAATTGTTTCATTATAATCCTAACCTTGAGAAAATTTCAAAATAGTCCTCAACTAAAATTGCCGAGATGCCTACCTTGTCGTTGTCGGCCTTGCTACGCCTCATAGTTAACGATACGAGATGGATGATTTTAAGACAAAATAATGTCATTAAGATAAATTTTCTAAATATCATTTGCTGTCGAAACTGCCTCTTGAAGAGCAAAATACTCGTCTGCCATGCTCATCAAGCTTGTCCACATTGAAATCTCAGCGAGCTTGCAACCATCTTGTCGACACTTAATTTTGGTCGGTCCCCATTTAAATTTAATTTATTTTATTCCTTAAGGCTTAAAATGTCCACAGGGTTAAATTTGATTTGCCTATTTCTCATTTCTATTTTTCAAATTAGGAAAATGTAAATTATTTTAGTTTTTATATAAGAAAAAAGAAAGATTTTTTTTTTTTAAAATCAAATTGGTCGGGCTGGCTCAAATCCGTGTGGGCCGCACGACCTAGCTTTTTTTTTC
Source organism: Psidium friedrichsthalianum (assembly GCA_019149425.1). NCBI lineage: Eukaryota > Viridiplantae > Streptophyta > Magnoliopsida > Myrtales > Myrtaceae > Psidium > Psidium friedrichsthalianum. Next base: position 13,423 of record JAGVVM010005988.1, read on the forward strand.
CCATCCACTAGCACAAGTGGGCCTGCGCGACGCAAGTCCAACTTCCACCCTTCCTTCTGACCATTTGGGCCAAGATTAAGCCTCGTGCGCGCAAGGAAATCGCACGAGTGAGCCTGGGCCCGGCCTCCCGCCGTGCCGCGCCAGCCCCGCCCCCCCTCTCTCCTCACTCGAGTGCTGGGGAATGGTTTCACCAACCGCTTGCGAGCCGCTCGAGGCTATATCTTTACTTGGTTAGGGAGCCTGCACTATGCTCTCTCAATCCCTCTATAAAAAGAAGGGTGGGGCCATGTAAGAGAGGACTCAATCATCACGAAGTTGGTGAATACTGGAGGTCCAAGCCGAGAGTTGCCGAGGAGAACCAGGGAAGGAGGAGGTCGTATTGCCGTCCGATCGACTAGGCGAATCCTCGGCAACCCTTAGGCCCACCTCCAGCTCGTTTCCTATGAGATTCGCCAAATCGAAACTTTTGCTTCAGTTTGGCAGCGTCCAAGCGGTCAAAACTTTTGTTTGAACCCTATGAGCATGTCGGTATCTTGCTCTTGTTTGTTTTGGCCTCGTTTGTCCCGATTGAACTCGAAAATTTCAATCCGTCACTTGCTCGATGAAATGCCCCCGAAAGCTATTGGACCAATTTGTTCCATATCGTATCATATTTGTATCTATTGCTGCTCATTGTGGTTAAGTCCTGCTTCTGCCTTGCCTTCCTTGTAGGCTACTCCGGCAATTTTAGACCATTTTGGTTACCAGTAAGTCTGCGTGTGAGAGAAGGGAGGCCGACGGTGATTGGGTTTAGAAGCTGGTCGTACCACCGCGAGGGTTGCCGGGCTAAATTGATGCCTTCGTAGTGATCGCAAGAGCCTTCTCCCCAGCCCATGGGTTGGTCTTGGGTGCTGGAGGGGCAACTGGGGAGCACAGTCCCGACGTCTATTTGCGCACAGGAAGGAGTATTTGAATGGCAGTCGGACCGGTTCATAGCGACTGAACTTGCTGATGAGGGTGCCTTTTTGCACGGAGAGGGTGTTTGATCTTCGCCGTTTCTGTCACGCCGAGGAGGGGTCACCGACACAAATTACCAGTTGCCCACTATGTGATGACCCCCAATCCCAAATAGCTTATCCTAGTATTGTGAGATATTTCAAAATGATAATGAGATGACAGGGTTACACATTATAAGTCCCGATTGGACTAAATACGTAAAAATTGGCAGATGGGACAATGGAAGTGCAGCGACATGTAGGAGCCCACGTGTCCGAGCAAGGACAATGTGTCGCCTAGAAGGGACTGTGTCAGATGACATGGACATCGTGGCCAGCCACGTGTTCGTGCATGGCATAGCTCGTGACATGTCACATGCAGCCATTGTGGGTGACTATGTCGCACACAACTT
>JAGVVM010005989.1:0-22797 GCA_019149425.1 Psidium friedrichsthalianum
TTCTTTTTTCTTCCCTTCCGCCATTCCTTAATTATTTTTTTTAGAGATATTATACTTATGCTATTATATCTAAATATGCAATGAATATAAATATTAAACACACGCATACACAGAATGTATGTCATAGAATAGAACTTCAAAATATAATTAAAATTGGAATACATAAAAAATGAAAATGTCCATTATTTTTTGTTATTGAATTTATTTTTGTAGATTAGAATACGACAATTATTTTAATTAAGGAGTTTGTCATTCGAAAAGAACAGCTTTATTCTATGGACATAAGGAATCCTATCCATCTTCATCCATGTCCCCAAAGGATATTGTATTTGGGCTATATCCCATTTATATTAGACTTCATACCATTTGAGTAGGAACCGAATATGGGATACGATATCTTATCCCAGACTTTTATTTAGTTACCAAATGTAGCCTTTAATTTAAAGACTTGCTACAAAAACAAGGTGCCCTTGATGCCTTACCGAAAATCACCGAGGAAAGAAGATGCTCTTATCCCACTGTGAATTTGCTCCAAAGCAAATTAATTAAAGACTTGCTACAATTTCTAATATACCATGCAAATTTAAATTGATTAACTTACTAGTCATATTCATTTTCAGTAGAAGAAATTGGTTTTATTCCTTCATTTTCGAAATTAGAATTTCTATTTCGATCATCTCACTCACCCACGATGTATGGCAATGGTCGCGCATTTACGGCATGTGCGATCTCGCTTTCTGTATTCTTTAGCAACCCCCTTTTATTTGTAATTGCGCAAGTTACAACCTCCGTAACGTCCATGAGATTGCTTGCCAAAAACCATTGATGGAAATATGACGCCTTTATCCATGATGAGTGTATTCGAGAGCAAAACCCATATTTGTAATTTTTTTTTTTTTAACGTTACGATCGATATGTTCCGATATGTGTATGGGTATGCGATTGTATAAATACGACCTACTCGACCCTTTTATCCGCACAGCAAAAATAGTGCTATTCAAATAGAGAGAAATGCTCATCCTCCCGATCCTTTCCCTCTGCCAACTTGGTCGCCGACGATGGTAGCCGTCTTCGGTTGTCATCAACAGTCGTAAACAATTTCCCCGTTTCTAATGGCTTTGCTTTTCTTATTTAATCAGGATGCCTTTGTCTTCACTTTCTTAAGGAGCCAGGAAGTAATTTCGGCTTCCTTCCAGAAACATGGATGACGATTTAGTTCATCGCTAATGTAAATATTTTTTTTCGCTTGTTCTTAAGAAAATTAGTTTTTTGGCTGACTTCTTTCACATCTCGACCGTCAAACGGTGAATGTGCAAATTATTTTTTCATGCCAACATATCGATTTGATAAAAAATCCCAAATAAGATTCAATTTTCTTTGCAAGGTGATATCAAATGAAGTTTCAATATAGAAAATGATGTGTTTTGAAAGATTTGAGGCGCTCGGTATTAAACAGAATATAGATTTCCAGCACTAAAAGTTAGAAGAATAAACAAAGTGAAAAACGAAAGTAATTTCAATTTCAATTAAATACTAGATTTACAAGAAAATATATATTTCGTTACTGTCTAACTACAGGAATCTCTCTTGCCGTTTTGGGAAATGGGAAATAAATCTGGAAAATGCACGAAAGTTTTCTCCTCTTTTGCCGTTTTGGGAAATAAATCTGGAAAATGCATGAACGTTTTTTCTCCATTTTTGCCGTTTTGGGAAATAAATCTGGAAAATGCATGAAAGTTTTTCTCCAGCAGAGCGCGCGCGCACCCACGAGAAGATGACCGTTGAACTCATACCTGGCCCTCCCAAATCAGTCCTCGGCCTTCCATCTCCGATGAAGAACCCCCCACTATTATCCCCCACGCACAAATTCTTCTCCAAACTCTGACCTTGAAACCCGTCTCGATCGTCCGCACCCACGATCCAACCATGACCCCTCCGCCCATGACTGCCGGACATAACGAGTGCGACTCCAGAACGGTCTTCGAGACCTTGGACGGCTCCTACACGTTTGCGATCACCGACTTCTCGGAGGCCCAGTCTCGGGGAGTGGGCCAGTTCGTGTCCAGCGAGGTGTTCGCTGCTGGCGGCTATGACTGGGCCATCTACTTCTACCCCGGCGGCATGAGCAGAGAGGATAATGAGTACTCGTCGGCCTTCATTGCGCTAATCACCGACGACTCGGATGTGAGGGCGTTGTTCGAGCTCAGGCTGGAGGACCAGAGCGGAAAAGGGAACCACCTAGTCTTCACCCTTTTCCATCACCCCCTTGTGAAGGGCCCGCACACGCTCATGTACCGGGAAAACATGTGGTAGGCATATGATTGATCACGGGTTTGATTGAATTGGATTGTTTATCTTGAGAGTTAGGTCACACTTGATGCTTTTCAGTAGATCCTTGTTGACATGCTTTCTTTGATTTTGTGCTATTGCAGGGGATACCCTCGGTTCTTGAAGAGAAATCATCCCGAGGCATCACAGTACATCAAGGATGACCGCCTCATCCTACACTGCACCGTAGGAGTCGTGAAGGCCAAAGTTGAAGGGCCGAGACACTATAGAGTCGCCGTTCCACCGTCTGACATGGGTCAGGATCTGAAGGCTTTGTTGGATTCTGGATTGGGAACCGACATAAAACTAGTAGTTGGCGACAAAACGTTTAATGCCCACAAAGTAATTCTCGCCGCTCGATCTCCGGTATTCAAAGCCCAATTTTTCAGTCCTATTGGCGACCGCAACAGAGAGAAACTCGTCGTGGAGGATATGGATCCTTATATTTTCCAGGTAACTACTATTCACCTTTCTCAAGCTGGCATTGGTGAGGAAATAAAGCTTTTCTCGGACTAGCACGACGAGCTTCTTATGCCCAAAAAAACTTCTGGCAGGCAATGTTGGAATTCATGTACACCGATGAGTTTCCCCACGTCAACGAAGTTGCAGGCTCAATTTCTCCCTCTGCATCCATCGATGTAGTGCTGCATTTAGTGGCTGCTGCCGACCGTTATGGTCTCATTCGCCTGAGACTGCTATGCGAGTCAAAGTTGAGCAAGCAGATCACAACCGATACGGTGGCGACAATAGTCGCGCTGGCCGATCAGCATCAGTTGAACAAGCTGAAGGAAATCTGCCTGAATTTTGCTGCAAATCCGGCAAACTTGGAAGGTGAGCCTTTCCTAGTTAAACAACTGTCCACGAAACACGCGCCTTTACTAATCGAGATGATGTTTTGAATCTTTTGAAATTTCATAGAGGTGGTGAAGTCAGAAGGCTTCAAGCACCTGGAGGAGAATTGCCCTTCGATATTGTCGGAGCTACTTTTGGCTGTCAGCAACCGGCTCGCTCGAGATTGCTGACCATCCGGAGAGGAGTAGCAGCAGCACGGCCGGGAAAAGACCGGAACAAGGAAACGATAATGCGAAAGAAAGGAAGTTTTAATGAGGATGCCCTTCTTCGACATCTGCATTGCGTCCCAGTTATTTACCAACCTGCCATTGAGATTGTAATGCAAATATACGGATGATGTCAAATATATTTCTGAAACCCTATCTTGCTAATTTAAAAATCATATGTTTTTTTTTGTTGGTTGACATCATTGCGCGGATATAAATTTGAAAACAATTGAGAGAACCAACATAACTCTACTTACAATGATCTTAGTCTACGAAAACACGGAGAATTGAGTATCATTTGTTCTTACCATACGGTCCAGTGAAGGGAGGGGGGGGGGGGGGATATGAGGGTAGTCAATTTCCTCAATGACTTTCAATCGGATCAAAATATTTAATTAAGTATTAGCAATCAAACAGTTTCAATAAACAAAAAAAATAACCGCCTACCTTTTCCAATTTCCACATAAATAGGGGTTAATATTACTAAAATCTCAAATTGGTACATCTGTGCTACATTTATCCAAACGAAATTTTGTATCATAAAAACTCTCAAACTAATACATTCATGTCACATTTACTCCAAATTGGTGCACTTGTGCCATATTTACTCTTTTTTTTTAAGATTTAAGATAATTTGGGGGTAAATATGGTATGTGCAACTCTTGATGCACTCGAGCCATATTTACTCCAAATTTTTTGTAGATTTAAGTTAATTTGGGGGTAAATATGGCATTTGCAACTCTTGGTGCATTTCTTCGAAATCTTAATTATTTATTTTCCATTTTAGGTTGTACCTACTGATGACATATTAGAATAGTTGCCGCATATGGTATGTGCAACTCTTGCTTCCTAGAGATTAGAAGACAAAAAACAACTCATTTTGATATTGGTGGGCCTCTTTTATCCCAAAAACTAACTCAAAGGATGATGCTTTCCTTCACACTTCTAAACCGACTACCGGCCCCTTCCACAATCGATGATGAATAACCCTAATATGGAGAAACCACATATGAAAGGGAAGATACAGTTTTGGAAGGCATTACAATAATCATACATTCTTCTCTTCATCTAAACAATATGGCGGTTATGCTCAACACTATACTTGTTGAATAGATGAAATATAATAAAAGTAGAGGCTGAATCAATCATAAGAAGAATTAGACCAAAAATATGATACAATATGAGAAAAAAAAAAAACTCCTATCAAAGAGCAGCAAATGAAAGGCTTTCGTTAAAATTATCGTAGAATCAAGAATGAGGTTTTCATTCGCTGGAGGGCTGAGAAAGCAGAGAAATTCATTCTTTGATAATTGATAACATTGTTCTCTTTCCCTGAAAATTTGAGGAAGTCGAAGGAAAAAATCGTTTGATCTTTGCAGGGAGATGTTCGTGCATAGGGTGACAATTTGGATATGAAACAGGTACAGATTTGGGTTTGTAGCAGATCTGACCCTCCGCTTGGTTGAATTTAAATGAAGTAGGGAGAGAGATCAAGCCAAGAATTTGATGATCAGGCTCGAGGGAGGGAGACGCGCGATCTCAAATCTGTGTTTCATCGTTAGGATCGTGGCTTTCTGTAGAGATCAAATATTAACGGTAAAAACTGTGGATTCTGTTTTTCTTTCGATGGCAGAAGGGTCTTGACTCGTTCATCGGTGGGTGCATGGTGGTTTAGCGACCCCGGCAGGGATTTTAAACGAGAGTGGGCTTACATGGAGGGAACTGGGGCAGGAAGCAGGTGCCCCTCGTCCGGCTAATAGTTTGGGAGATTTTGCCGACTGAACGATGACAGTATTGAATTTTCTGGGAAATGTTGTCACGTGAGACGGCCCATATTTATGTCAGCGATTTCCGATCAAAATTGATCGGATGGACTATGTTGTAAAATGGTCAAACTGTTTAGGATAAAATTGGTCCAGTTGAAAGATTTAGGATCGAATTGGCACAATACAATATGTTTTAATTTTTTTGGCTACGTTTCCAAGAATTAGTTTGTGACTGAATTTTTTCATAAATATCAAACGGTGAATTTGTAAATCATTCTTTATGCCGACGAAGGACCAAATAACAATTCCAGAAACAAAGATTCAATTTCCTTTACAATGTGATTTCAACTGAAATTTGCATGTACAAAGTTATTATTTTTAATGAAAGATTTGAGGTGGTATTAAACAAAATATAAATCTGCATCACCCAAATTAGAACGACAACGAACTAAAAATTTTAAAGGTGCGTTTCCCTCCAATTTCCCCACAAATTCTTAGGCGAAATCCGATCTAGAAACGTCCCTTGATTACCCACCGCCAAGAACCGACCATGACCGCCAGAACCAACGAGCGCCACTCCTGAACAGTCGTCTTCAAGATCGTGAACAGCTCACACACGTTCACGATCACTAACTTCTCGGAGGCCCAGTCTCTGGGAGTGGACCACTTTGTGTTCAGTGAGGTATTCATCGCTGGGGGCTACAATGGGGCTATCCACTTCTACCCTTACGACAAGAACTCGAAGGTCGGCAAGTACTGGTCAGCCTTCATCATGCTGATGAGCGAAGACTCGGACCTGAGGAAATTGTTCAAGCTCAGTTTAGAGGACAGAGCGGGAACGAGAACCACCTGGTCGACTCCCATTTTGATCAACCCCTACAGCCTGTGAACGCTGATGAACCGGGCCATGTGGAGTGCATTTGATTGAGTTTGATTTTTCATCTTGAGAGTTGGGTCTTGCTTGGTGCTTTTGGACATTCTTTTTGTGATTTTGTTCTATTGCCGGGGATACAATCGATTCTTGAAGAGAGATGATTCTGAGGCATCCTGCTACATCAAGGACAACCGCCTCATCCTGCACCGCACAGTTGGTGTCGTGAAGGCCCAACTTGCGGGGCTGAGACACTATAGGGTTGCCGTTCTGCCAATGAACATGGGTCAGGGTTTCTGTTTAGACTATGGAATGAGAACAGACATAAATTTCATAGTTGGCGATGGAACTTTTAAAGGCCACGAAGTGATCTTCGCCACATGATCTCCGGTATTTAGAGCCCAATTTTTTGGTCATGTTGGTGACCGTAACATAGAGAAACTCATCGCGGAGGATGTTGGTCCAACTATTTTCAAGGTAACTGTTATCCTTGCTCGAACTGTTATCCGTAAAAATATCAAGTAGTCAAGTAGTTCTTGGACTAGCATTATGAGCTTTTTATGCGCTTAAAACTTCTTGCAGGGAATGCCGAAATTCATCTTCACCAATGAGTTTCCCAATTTCAGCGAAATCACGGGCTCCACCTACGTGATGCTGTATCTAGTGGCCGCTGCGGACCGCCATAGTCTCAATTGATTCAGACTACTATGCCAATCAAAGTTGCGTGAGCAAATCACTGCCGAAACGGTGGCAACAATAGTCACGCTGGCCTATCAACACCGGTTCCATAAGTTGAAGGCAATATGTCTGATGTTTGCTACAAATCCGGCAAACTTGGGAGGCGAGCCTTTGAAGAAATGGAGCAGTGAAGTTCTTTCCTAGATAAACCACTAAATACTGAGCCCGCCCCTACCAATCGAGTTGATGTCTTGAAAATTTCACAGCACTAATGAAGTCGGAGGGCTTCAAGCACCTGGAGAGTAATTGCCCTTTAGTGTTGTCGGAGCTTCTCTCAACTGCCTTGTCACGGATCAGAGGGTCCATCAGCCAACCGCTTGACCATATTGCCTGGATGAACCACAAGACTTGTTGTTTCTTGGTCTGTAGGGATTTCTAGGGTTTTCTTGCATCTTCTAGAATATTCTTAGGGACGGACGATATGGTAATTATCCCCCTATTCTAGAATTCTCTTCTTTAATATTAGTAGTTGTTAGATGGGGAGATGCAATTTAAGTCATTAGATCTAAAGATGATCAACGGTTATAACGAGAGGCCCTCTAGTATAAATAGAGGTGTCGAATCGGCCATGAGCATAGGAGTTTCAACCTCACCGGACGTTGCTCTCACGGCAGCTCTGTCCATGACCGCCAGACATGATGAGTGCAACTCCAGAATGATCTTTGACACCGTGGCCGGCTCTTACTCAATCACGATCCCCAAATCCTCGTAGGTGCAGTCTCTAGGAGTGGCTAGTTCTTGTCCAGCGAAGAATTTGCCACTAGCAACTATGACCGAGCCATCAACTTCTATAGCAACTATGACCGAGCCATCAACTTCTATTTGGCGGTAATGATTCGACAGTCAGTGAATACTCGTCGGCGTACATCATACTTACAAGTGAAGCTTCAGACGGTGGGGCATTGTTCAAGCTCTGGTGGGAGGATCAGAGCCAGAATGACAACACCCATTTCGATCCCTCCCTTGTGAACGGGTTGTCCATGCTCATTAACGGATACGTGTGGTACGTATTTGATTGTTCACCTTGAGAGTTGGGTAGCAATGGGAGAACTCTTTTACTTATTATACCCTTTCGACTTGTTATCTCTACTTTCAATTAGTTTTATCACAGGCACTAGATGATGGGATTACCCCGAAATACAATTGTTAGCTTAAAGACCCTTAACTACTGGCAAGGGTTTAGGATAGGAGCGATTAGGAGAAGGCACTTGATCCTTTTGAGTAGATCCTTATGGACATGCTTTCTTTGATTTTGTGCTATTGTAGGGATACCATTTGTTCTTGAAGAGAGATCATTGTGAAGCATCGCACTGCATCAAGGACGACTGCCTTATCATGCATTGCGCCATTGGGCCTACCTTGAGGGCTGTGACACTATAGAGTTGCCATTCTGCCGTCGGACATGGGTCAAGGTTTGAAGCCTTGTTGGACTTTGAATTGGGTATCGACATAAATTTCATAGTTGGCAATGAAATTTTTAAAGCTCACAAAGTGATTCTTGCTATTCAATCTCCAATATTCAGAGCCTAGTTTTTGGGTCGTGACCGTAACATCAAGAAACTTGTTGTTGAGGATGCGAATCCTTCATGGTGATAATATCAAGCTTCCCTTGAACTAGCCGTAGTTTGTGCAGGCAATGTTGGAATTCATCTACACCGACGAGTTTCCCAACATAGGCGAGCCTCTCGTTCTAACCTCCACCAATGTTGTGCTGCATGGTTTCTGCTGACCTCTATACTCTTAATCAACTGAGATTACTATGCAAGTCAAAGTTGTGAGAGTAGATCGCCACTGATACAGTAGCTGGCTTTTTTCAAAAAATGAGTCCAAAAAAATTTACCAAGTTAAGGCTAATTTTTTTTATTTACGGAAACAGGGCCGTGCAGCAGTATAAGTGCTGTACAGGGCCAATTTCCCTTCTCGTCACTTTCGATTGCTATTTTGACTCTATCTTCCAGTTCCAACCTCAACCTCTGTTTGTAAATATGTCAAGAACAAGAAAATTGTCAGAAGATTGGAATTTCCCTTTCTTTCTTTTCATTAATACGAAATTCGTCGAAATTAAAACACTTTTATTGCTAGAAATAGAATCGACATTGTGGATCTTTTCAGGGTTTTGTTTCTTGAAGTCCCAAAGCAAGTCACAACCATCACTAAAGACTTATCAAAACATAACTGAAGACGAGAACAAAATAAATTATAAAAAAAAGGAAGGAAATGAGGATCATTACATGTTGGGAAATCAAATGGTCGATCTCCAATTGGTGCCGTTGGATCTCAAGCGCGGCCTCTTGCCCCAGAAATGGGGATGCCTTGCTCATCTTCTGAGGAATATGATTCACTGGGAGGAGATTGATGAACGCGTCTTTGGACTGCTTGTGGTGGTTTCTGAGGACAGGGACGGTCGTCGCGTTATAGTTGTTGGTTCATCCGCTATCGATTTTTAGCGACGGTTTTACGGTGAAGATCTCGAGGACCATGCGAGTTGCTACAGGTAGGACGACGGCAAGATCGGACCACCAGAGGGATGAAATCCTTTGCCGGACTGGCGTAGAAATCGGTTGCGTTAGCGTTCTTCGTCGCAATGAAATCCCTGCAAAACTAGCCAATAGAATCGAGCCAATCCAATTTTTTAGTTCGACAAAAAAAGATGGGAGAACTAGGGAGAGAGAGAAATAACCCAGACACCCCATGATATTCAAATTAAACAAAGACCCCAGAGTGGCCATCAATGACTACCTGTTTGCGATCATTGGGTGTGAAATGGATTGGGTCCGTGCGGTAGTATAGCTACCACTCGGGCCCCTTTTTCATAAATAAAAAAATTTAGCCCTGATTTGGTAATTTTTTTTTTGAACTCATTTTCGAAAAAAAGCCCTATAGTGGCCTCTGTACTCGTGTTGGTTTGTTAGCACCAGTTCCACCAGCTGAAGGCAACAACGTGCTTGAAATTTGCTACAAATCTGGCAGACTTGGGAGGTGAGCCTTCGTAGAAAATGGGGTAGACAAGTTTTTTTCCTAGTAAATCACCATTTACCGAGCACGCCCTTACTAATCGAGTATATTTTTGAATCTTTTAAAATTTCAGAGCGACGATGGACTCGGAAGGCTTCAAGAACTTGAAGGTGAAGTGACCTTCGTTGCTGTCGGAGCTATCTTTGGCTGTTAGCAACCCGCACACTCGATGAGTTTGCTGACCATCGGAGGAACATTAGGCAGCAGGGTCGGGCAAAGGCCGGAACAGGGAAATCGTAGGCGAAAGGGGGGACGCCATTTTTCGGAAGGAGGAGGGTTGAGAAGGCGGAGAATTTTGTATTCTCCGAGAATTCACAAAACCTTTTTTGCTTAAAGAAGTTGGAAGAAGAAAATAGTTGATCTTCCAATCGAAATTTGTGCGATGGTGACAATTTTGATATGAAAGTGGTATAATTTTGGGTTGTAGCACATTTGATTTCTGCTTGGTTGAATTCCAATGAAGTACCTCCCCCACATCGCTAGATAGAGGGGGATATTGAGATCTTTGTTTACCGTTAGGATGGGGACTCCCTGGAGAAAACAAATCTAAAACTGTAAAACCGTTTTGGTTTTTTTTTTTTTTGCCCCTTTTTGGTGGAGGGATCCGGCAAAAGAAGCAAGTGCACAATGTCCCGCTTGTACACCGTTGTTAATTTACGTCGATTTTTCGTTTATACTATTGTAGAATATGTATTAAAGTGAAAAGAGGTTAAGAAAAACTAACAAGCAATTCTTAGGAAAAATATAGTTTTCGTATCCATGAGTCTTGTAAATTGCTGCTCTTGCTCATGGATGGATTTTTGACATGTCGATTATCCGTTTTTCCCCCAAAAGCGATATCTCATATTAAATTATCATCACGGACATCATCATAAAACCAAATTTCACAAGTTGGCGGGAAGAATAATTCAGGTGATGATCTTCACTTGGTCATCAACTAATGTTTGCGGGACTAAGTATCATCAATTATGAACATCGAAAAAACTAAGTGATTGACGAAAATACAGATCCATCTCAAAGGATAATTATAGAAAAATGCATTAGCCATTTTATCACGTATCTACTTCAATTTTTTTTTTTCTGAAGAAAAGCATTGTAGAGATCATCCCAAGGGCATTATAGGCTTTGGCGCTGTTGCAGGGGATACCCTCGGTTCTTAAAGAGAGATCATCCCGAAGTCGACTTGAGAAGCTAGAACTACAGAGTTGTGGTTCCACCATCGGACATGGATTAGCATTTCTAGTTTGGTACCGAGGTAGATTTTGTAGTTGGCACCCAATTTTTAAAGCTCACAAAGTGAGTATGGTACTCAGAGCCCAATTTTTCAGTCCTATTGGTGACCATAACATCAAGAAAACTCGTCGTGGAGGATGTGGATCCTTCTATTTTCAAGGTAACTATGTTCTTTGCTCAAACTGTTATTGGGATCAAGCTTGTCTTGAACTAGCAACACGAAGTTGTTGCAGGCAATGTTTGGAATAAATCGACACCGACGAGTTCCCGATATAGGCAAGATCGCAGGGTCGACCTTTCATCCTGCATCCGTGTCGATGCATCTAGTTGCTACCAGTGACTGCTACTGTCTTGATGGATCGAGACTACCACGCGAGTTAAAGTTGAGCGAGCATATCCCCATTAATACGGCAGCGGATATAGTCGCGCTGGCTAATCGACACCGGTTGCACAAGCTGAAGGCAATGCGCTTGAAATTTGCTACAAATCCAGCAAACTGGAGAGGTGAGCCTTCATAGAGACGAGGCGGTGAAGTTCTTTCCGATTTAAATTACCATGTACCAACCACACACTTACTAATCATAGCAGATGTTCTGAATCTTTTAAAATTTTTCACAGCGGGTGATCGAGTCGAAAGGCTTCAAGCCCCCGGACAGCATCTTCCCTTCCGTGTTGATGGAGCTGCTCTCGGCTGTCTGTAACCCGCGCACTCCATGAGTTTGCTGCAACTCTTCGGCGGAGGAACAGGGGAACCATCTATGAAAGGAGGATGCGGTTCTGGAAGTTTTCTTTCTCGGTCGAAGTTCTGGAAGGTTTTTGATTCGTTCACCGATAGATGCACAGTGGATTGGTGAACAATAGCGTGAGCTTTAAGTCGATTTTTTTTTTTTGACTGAGTCAGAGTGAAAATGTATTAAACTCAATAGAGATTAACAAAATCCAACAAATCAAATTCTATTTGCGATTTAGCTGGTTTTCTAGTTTTCTATATATTCTTTTTAATCAATCAATTAGCTTGATTTTTTTTTTGTAAGTTTGTCTGGCTACTATGCCTGAACACGTTGTACGTATTGCGTTGCCATGATTCATCGACTAGTTACCATGATTGCAAAACTAAAAAGAAATTTACATTTAAATGTTATATGTTTTCCCAAAACCCTGTCTTGCAGCCTCTCCTAATTTCAAAACCATATGGATTTTTTCAGTGATTTACTTCATTGTACGGACATGAACATGGAAATATTTCAAATTCGACCAAAAAAAATATTATTTTAATAATTAATTAATGAAAATTAGTTTTATTGTCGACAATATATGTCCAAACTCATTCGTGAACAATGATTTTTTTTTTAATATACAAGCGGTCATATTTAAGAAATACTTTTCCAAATCATTTATTATTGGGGAAACAAATGGGGAAAATTCAAATGCTCTACCTCGCTTCACCATCATCATATAGTTACATTAATTTAATGAACATGATCGTTCCGTCTTCTCGCATTATGGATAGGATGATTTAAGTATGTAATTTAATGACCTCCATATTTAATTAGATACAACAAAAGCATGATCATGTTCACAAATTATCGAGATGAGCACCGACGAGCTCCAACTCGACTTTGCTAGATATTGTTGTAGCTCGACTCAAAAAATTATATGAGTCGATCTCGAGCAATCATCGAGTCGAGTCCAAACTACACGACTTTTTTGGGGGCATATTCCTTGAATTTTGGAGAAACTGATTTTATTCTCCAAATTTCCGAAGAATTTTTTTTTTGGTCGAAAGCGCCTTCTAATTTTTTTTTTTTTTGGCTGGGGTCAAAAGCGCTTTCTAATTCACAAGGCGAAAAAAAGCTGTTTTACGCTGGCGTGTGCAGTACAGAAAGAAATCCTAAAAAGGATCATTTCTGAATGCAGATTGTTCATCTCTTTACCTTCCCGAAGGGAAGATGCGGCGGAAATGGACTTGATTCACCTGCAGAATCTCAAAATCGCAGCCGACTGTTGAATCCTCCGCCGTCGACCTCCGCCTTCCGTCTCCGATCATTAACCCTAACCCCTTCCATCTCGATAGATTGTCCACGAATCCTCGCCAAAACCCCTGCTGCAGACCGGGAGCAAGGCAAGCGATGAGTGCTCCGATCGTGCCCAGCAACGACGGCGAGTGTGGCTCGACGCGATCAGCCGGACGGTTGAACGGCTCGCACGAGTTCACGATGAGCGGCTACTCGCTGGCCAAGGGGATGGGGCCGGGAAGTTCGTCGCCAGCGACGTCTTCAGGGTCGGGGGCTACGACTGGGCCATCTACTTCTACCCCGACGGGAAAGAACCCGGAGGACAGCATGATGTACGTGTCCGCCTTCATCGCCTTGGCCAGCGAGGGCCACCGACGTCAGGGCGCTGTTTGAGCTGACGCTGGTCGACCAGAGCGGGAAGGGGAAGCACAAGGTCCATAGCCACTTCGACCGCGCGCTCCAGAGCGGGCTTACACGCTCAAGTACCGCGGCAGCATGTGGTAAGCGTTTGATTGTTTATTTTGAGAGTGGGCACGCCTAATGCTTTTCAGTAGGCTGCGTGCGATTGCTGCTATTTATGTCCTGTTTACAAATTCGTCGGGTGTTGAATGTTGTGATTTTAGGTCTTAAATCAGATATGTCGGAGGTGAATCAGGTCCAAATTACGACTTCCTTCCAACATTACACGCGATTTTTTGTGGCGTTTGTTTCTAGAGGACAATCAGATGAACTGCGTATATCAACCCCAGAGAGGCTATGTGGCTTGTGTAATCGTCCTGCGTGTTATCTTGCTATGTTTCTCCCCAATGAATTTATCGAACTGGAATGAATGGTTCAGTGACTAGCGCGAATAGCTTCTAAAATGTCGAGTCTATTGCGCCATTTCAGGGGTTACAAGCGTTTTTTGAAAGAGGTGCCTTAGAGACTTCTGATTACATCAAGGACGATGCCTTGTGATGCACTGTACCGTTGGAGTTGTGAGAACCCATACTGAGGGCCCCAAACAGTACCGAATTCCTATTCCGCCATCAGACATTGGCCAGCATCTGAAGCCCCTGTTAGATTCTGAAGTTGGCTGTGACATAACTTTTGTTGTGTGACGAAACCTTTAGAGCTCCAAATTGATCCTTGCTACTCGTTCTCGGTTTTTCGAGCCCAGTTTTTGGTCTTATTGGTGACTGCAATATAGAGGAAGTTGTCATAGAGGATGTTGATCCCTCTATTTTTAAGGTAAGATATCAAGCTTTTCTTGGAATAGTCGCAAGCTCATATCTACTAAAAACTTTATGATGTTGATGCTGGCAAACTAGCATCGCATGATTCTCAATGTCTTTCTTCCCCACTCCTGCTGTATATTGGGCACTGATTGTGCTAGTATGTAAACCACCATGTCTGACTGCAGTTGGCAATGTTATTTATTTTCCTTCTGCAGGCAATGCTTCTGTTCATTTACACAGACGAAATGCCTGATTTATGTGAAATCACGGGCTCAACCTCTTCTGGTACATTGACTAATGTGGTGCAGCAATCTATTAGCTGCTGCCGACCGCTACAATCTAGAACGATTGAAATTATTGTGTGAGTCGAAATTATATGAGGAGATTAGTGCGGATACAGTGGCTACAACACTTACCCTGGCGAACAGCACCAGCTCGGACAGCTGAAGGCGATGTGTCTAAAATTTGATGGCACACCCAACAAACTCTGCAGGTGCGTCTTAAAAAATCGCGGCACTTTTTTCGGGTAATTACACTTTTGTGATTAACAATTAACAGCTTGTGCTTGGATAGGCTGCAAAAGTATTCAAAGTTTTGTTCCTCACAAATATTGATTTGACACATCTAGAGATCTTTGAAAATGCTAAATCTGCTCAGTTGTTTCTCTGTGAAAATGTTTGCTGATGTTGCGGTTGATTTGCTATAGTGATTTGAAGTACCCTTCCTCATCTATGGAAATCTCTCTCCTCACTTGCTATGAGAGACAGTTGTTCATCTTACTGGTTTTTGGTTATTTTTTTAAGTTGACGGTATGTCTTGTTGTTGTAGCTGCCTAACCCTTTGATTATTTCCCATATGTCCCTCATTTCTTTACGATGATAATCTGGAAATCTGCTACTCTTTCGAGGGTTCCCTTAACAAGGGATGTGATGCGGAAGAACATTTTTGAATTTGCAGTGGTAATGCAGTCAGAAGGCTTCAGGCACTTGGAGGAAAGCTGCCTCCTTGTTGTCTGAACTGCTCGAGGCTTTCGTAAACGGTGGATGATTCCTCTGACGATTTTCAAGTAAGAAAAGGGCAGCGGCAGCACTTACGGACTAGATATGAGGCCAGTGTGACTGAAGCTGAACATGGGGGAGATAGATGGAAGGCGTGTGAAGAGGCGAATTTAGGATGAATTAGTTGCCTGAGCATGTAATTAGTTCATTCTCTTGGTCTCTCTAAGATTTCTGTTAAGTCTTTTGACTGTTTGTATCTTTATTTAGCATTGATGCATAGAAATTCTGTTGAGGTGACCTAGGATGTTTGTTACCGTTACTTCGTCGTTCCTTATCAAGTGCCAATGAGATATCTTGCAGAAATTTAAATTCATCTAGTCTTCAATGGCAACTAGTTAACCTAGGTTATCGGGGGTTTAATTGGATGCTGTGTTTTTGAAAACTGGTACCATCTTGCAGATAGTGGGTTCTATTCGGTGCCCTTCTTTTAATGCTCAACATCATTGAGCCAGTAGATCAGCTCAGAGAATCATACAGATTTCAGAGAGGGAAATGGATGAGGGTCAATGGCACCCTTGTCCTGAGCATGAACTCTGAATCTTGGATGTGCTTGTATTGTTTGCCTTAATGGCTTGAGTCTTGTAAAAAAAAAAAAAAGGAGTTTTGAAGACCGTAATGAGTGAAAAAGATGCATTGATTGCTGCTATTGGGAATTGATTGCTTTGTATCAGTGGTTTTTAGCTGGGCATTATATGTATGGTTCATCGTGGAAAATACATGTGTTCTCAGCGTACGTTCTATTGAATTTATGGCTCAATTCTGCTTTCTCCCTCCTCTTAATGCCAATCGACTAGGAATTGTGTTATTTTATCTTGAGGTCTTGGTGAAGGGGATTATTATTTGCCTTCTACCCTAGGCAGTCCTGGGATGGAAACCGACAATTTTGCAGCCTAGAGATTTTTATTCGATCTCTGTTGTTGAACAAACGAAATTAATCCCACGGTTTAACTTAAACACCGGCATTTTTAAATACACTCACTGCAATATCCTTCATCAATGATCGTATCCAGGATTCAAAGCAGGCTATAATGTTGATTTGCAAGGATTCATATATCTCTCTGTTGGTTAGTTATTTGGTCCATCTGCTTGGAAAAGTGAACGACAACATGCGAGCACTTACAAAAGGACTGTAAAGTGATTCAAGCTAAGGAAGAGACAGGGCAGGACTGAGTGAGATCGATCTCTGAAGTCCTCGAGATGAAATCACGAGACTACTTGATTTTCTTGCGAAGAGAAGTGTCCTTGAACATGGCCCCGAGATGATGGCCTCGGGTCTCGGCGATGATCGGGCCAAAGGAAAGCGCCCATGGCGAAGTCTCTCTTGTAGGTCAAGTCACCGGCGATGGGCAGGCCATACTCCGCAAGAAGGCGATCGAGCTTCCACTCGGGCATGGCCCTGTAGTCCTGGCTGGTGTATTTGGGGTAGTGGAGTGGCATCTGAAAGCAGCTCGCTCCACTCTTCTTCTGCCTCTGAATCTGATCCATCTCTTCCTGCTTAGCTCGTTGTCGATGGTTGCTCATGTACTAATCGATTGACTCGCATATTTCACGAGAGTTTCCATTTGCATGCCAAGGTTCACGAGGATTGGTTGACGTACCTTCTCATTGGGTACGTTTAGTGTTGAATCTCCATTTTCCCTTTTTGTGATTTGGCCACTTAAGTGAAAAACCAGCTATTAGTTTTATTCATGGTTCGGTTCGGATGTACTTTTGAAGAGTTGGACGCCTTAAGCATGGTGCAGCTGCATTAATAAGCGAGAGCAATCATGTCTATTTCCCCTTAAATTGTGACATCATTACATATCCGTAGGCATCGGTGTAGCTAATGGCGAGGTGTATTCTCCATTGACAAGAAGGCCAAGGCCCGTGACATCAAATGATTTTATAATTTGAGTCCGTATTTTATCGGTAATTTCTACTTGGACCCATGGACAACTATTTTCATATGTAATCTCTTAAATTTGTAATTGAGAATTGTAACATAGAAGTAAAAGATGTTAATTATAATTGAATCATTTATTGGATGTAGGCCTAATTTAAGGATAATACATGCTAAACTTTGTGTCTCGATTTTCTCTTTCTTGTCGTTTACTCTCTATTATGTCGTGTTTGTGCGCCTAAACCTAACAACGCGACAATCAACTCGTGTATAAACAAGTACATACGGATTTGAACTTAGCGATTGAAGATGGTGGGGGACACATGTCATGCATGAATCAGAGGCGGCGCATTCCATGTTGGACATTCCGCAGTGTTTGGCAGGAAGAACCAAAGCCAGCTTCATTTAAAGTCAAAAGATCAGCCGAAAACACATGATCTGGGCCTACCGCGACTGCCCGGGAGACGCAACTTATCTGCTGGCCATTCTAGATGCCCCCCACTTTTGCCCCTTTCCGATGGAGAGTGCTCATTAAAATTGTCGAAGGGCACACAACGTGGGGGGTACTGTTCTAACGAAGACTTTTAAGCTAGCTGAGTCTTCTAGAATTGGAAATTTATAACAGCAGCATCTTTCGCTGACTCCGACCTTTGTGATTACAACCTTATCCATGGTCGAAATGCGTATCCCCACACAAGTGACGTCCCTTCATATTAAATATCTCCACCCGTAAAATTATTGCAATCAATTCTAGCCAATTTTTTTTTCTTTTTTATTGCAGTTAGTATTCTTTAACTTCGTTAGCGAACATCAATTTTTTTTAAGTGCGAGAAGTCGAAGAATCACAAATTTTGGAAAAATTTTAAATAAAGACTTGAAGTGTTTTTATTTTCTCAAATAAAGACTCGAAATACTCAAATTATTTCAAAAAAAGGGGCCTAGCCAAAAGGCATTTTTGGTCTTTACCATTTTGATTTTTTTTCTCTTTCTATTTTTCTCTTTTACATTTCTTTTCTTTTTTCTCCCCTTCCCTCCCCACGCCATTGCCGGCCTCAGGTGTCGTCGCATAGGTCAGCATGAGGCTACCCTCGTTCAGGGTGGCATCGGGTGAGGGCAGCCATGCTAGCCTACGTGAAGGCCCTTATTTGGGTCAGCGATGGTTGGGAAGGGGAGGGGAGAAAAAAAAAAAAAAGGAAAGAAAAAAAAGTTAAAAAAAGAAAATATCCTTCTACTAAGTCATGTTTAAAAATAATTTAAATAATTTATATTTTTATTTAAAATAATATCAATTCCATGTTCATTTAGAACTTCCACGCAAATTTTTGACAAAAAAACGCCTCTGCAAAGTCGAAACTACGTCCCTATTCTTTTCTCTGGCCAACAGTCAAAACTTTACAGTTCAGACACGAACTCATTGACCTTGCTCACAGACTTTGACAATCAACTCCACACCCCACACACAACCACTCCAACCCCCCCAATTTTTATACAAATCCCTTAGTCACGGTTCACAGAACCTTCATTGAAGCCACGATTAGTAATCCCCCCTCCCTCACACGATGCCCCACGCCGCGGCCCTCCTCCTCCTCCTCCTCGCGGCGGCGCTGCCGCTGTCCCCCGCCGCCACCCGGTGCCCGGACTGCGGCTCCACCCCGGTCCCCTACCCGCTGAGCACGTCCCCCACGTGCGGCGACCAGTCGTACAAGGTCCAGTGCGACGCGGGCGGGACCCTCCTCTTCGAAGCCCTCAACAACTCGTACCCGATCACCTCCGTCGACCCGGAGAGCCAACGTCTCGTGATCGAGCCCGCGAGCCTGCTCGCCAACACCTGCGTCACGTCCGATCTCATCTACCAGGGCGTCCAGCTCAACTCCTCCTTGCCCTTCAACGTCACCAGCAGCAACACCATCCTCTACCTCAACTGCACCACCCTGCTGCTCAACTCGCCGTTGAACTGCTCGTCGACGAGCCTCTGCCATACCTACGTGAACGGCACGCGCGACGCGGCGGCGTGCGGGGCCGCCCCGATCTGCTGCACGTTCCGGGCGGGCGGGTCCTCGACGTCCTACTCGATCCGGGTCAGGGACGCGGGCTGCCGGGCGTACACGAGCTTCGTCAACCTGGACGCGAGCGAGCCCGTGAGCCTCTGGCCCAAGCCCGGGATGGAGATCCAGTGGGTGCTGCCCCCGGAGCCCGTCTGCGGGGCCCAGTCCGACTGCGACGGGAACTCCACCTGCCGGCCCGACCTGGCGGGGAGCGGGGTCAGCCGGTGCTTCTGCCAAGCCGGGCTCAAGTGGGACCCTACCCAAGGAGTTTGTGTAGAGAGTAAGTTTAAAGAGGTTTTGACACAGTCATTCTTCCATATATTTTGTTTTTTTTCTAATGTTTCTTTTGGTGCAGTCGTGACATGTCAAGATCCGGGTGGTTGTGGACCGGACCGGACTGCTCTTATAGCAGGTACCCGCTTCCTTATGACATCTTTGTTTTTTTTTTTTTTTTAACAAGCATGTTCAGAAACAAAATATTAAAACCATTTTATGTCTAACTTGCTAATCATCAGTATTTGCATCCAGCTGAATTCCTCGTTCATGACTACTCTTAGAACGTACGATGACGACTGTTACGGTTTGAGCTTACGTTGAAGCGTATTGTACCTGCTGTCTTTAGAGATTGAATGCTGTAGCGTCTTCTACTTTCTGACAATTTTGTAATTGGTACAGGTTTAACTTCCGGAATAGGTACGGCCCTTCTCGCGACGATTGTTGCTCTGTTTCTATACAGGCGTCATCGGCGCATTAAAGAGGCTCAAGAACGCCTCGCCAGAGAGCGCGAGGATATCCTCAATGCCAATGGTGGCAGGGCAGCCAAATTGTTCACTGGAAAACAAATGAAGAAGGCCACGGACAACTTCTCCAAGGACCGGCTTCTCGGTGCTGGCGGTTATGGCGAAGTCTTTCGAGGCGTCCTAGATGATGGCACTGTGGTCGCCATCAAGTGTGCGAAACTCGGGAACACCAAAGGGACTGATCAGGTCCTAAACGAGGTTCGAATCCTGTGCCAGGTCAATCACCGATGTCTTGTTCGTTTACTCGGGTGCTGCGTCGAGCTTGAGCAGCCGCTCTTGGTTTACGAGTACATTGAAAATGGCACACTATTTGAACATTTCCGGGGTGAAGGACGGGGTGAACTGTCATGGACCCGCCGTCTCCAGATTGCGCATGACACGGCTGAGGGCCTGGCTTACCTTCATTTCTCGGCAGTTCCTCCGATATACCACCGAGACGTCAAGTCCAGCAACATATTGCTGGATGAGAAGTTCAATGCCAAAGTCTCGGATTTCGGGTTATCCCGGTTGGTTCACACTGACATGAGCCACATATCGACGTGTGCCCAGGGTACGCTCGGATATCTTGACCCCGAGTACTATCGCAACTACCAGTTGACTGATAAGAGTGACGTCTATAGCTTCGGGGTAGTGCTGTTGGAGCTCTTGACGTCTCAAAAGGCGATAGACTTCAATCGAGCGCCCGATGATGTGAATCTGGCGGTCTATGTGCAGAGGATGGTGGAGGAGGAGAGGATTATGGACGTCGTGGATCCGATTCTGAAGGAAAAGGCGAGCACCATCGACGTGGAGACCATGAAGGCGCTCGGATTTCTTGCCGTGGGATGCTTGGAGGAACGTAGGCAGAACCGTCCTTCCATGAAAGAAGTTGCCGAAGAAATCAAGTATATCATAAGTATTGCGACGGCCAAAGTAGTAGAGAGTTGACTCTGCAGAACAAGGTATATAGACGAATAGTTATGGTTTGTTTGCTTCTGTTAGTCTTGTGCGGTTGTTGAACGACACTTCCGAGTCTGGAGCACCTTTCCACTGTCCTGCTTTTCTTTCCGGTCGTTTAGTTGGCAATTGCGGATCATGCAACTCATCTTCTAGTTAGCTTTTCTGATAATGTAATTCTGATAGTGACCGGATACACGAAGGATGCATAAGTGTGAAAGATCTTAAGAATCTGCTCCTAAATCAATCTGGCGAGAGCTAGCATGGAGAGAAAACATGGTAACCTAGCAGTAAAAAGCAAGTGGAAGCTTACTTGCTCTTGCAATTATCAGTCCAGTCATAGATTCTTGCTGGAGCTGACTCCCCTTAAATCGACTGCTCCCAGGAAGCAGAACAATAGTTCTATTTCAATTGTGCTGGCTTACCCTTCGAAACCTATTTGGCGGACCATCATTTCCTGGTAAAATGCCAAACCTATAGCGTGAATGGAAAGATTTGGCCGAGTATGGCATTTTCTCTTTTGCAGAGGAAAACTTGCGATTAGTGACAAGTTCCTCATGCAACGCATTTAAAGGTAATAGAGACAAGAACTTTGTAGGTAACATTAACCGAGTTATGACAAGTTCCTCATACAATCTGGCACCAGTAAAGTTTTTTTTCCCCCATGGTTCAGCTTTAAATTGCGGACACACTTCTAATGCCCTTGTTTCGCTACTATCCTCGGTGCCTAAATTGTGTAACTTTTGTTGGAAAGTTTCCACCTATGATAACCACCAAATCTTTAGACAAAATTATTGTCGGAGGCGCACAACAAAAGGCTGATTTCTTCATCCATATCAATTCTCCGATATGGGAGATTCCCCCTCACATGTAAACTCTAGTGTTAGGTTTGGTCCCTCTTATTCTCTAATTTGGGACTCTCTCTATTGATGAGTGTTGGGTCTGCTCCTCCTTAATCTAAGTCACCAATCAACCATCCTTATTCTTTGATTTGGGACTCCCCCTATTGATGAGTGTTAGGTTTGCTCCCCCTTAATCTAGGTCACCAATCAACCATAGGTTCTAATACCATTTGTCCCCTACTGATAAGTGTTAGATCTGCTCTCCCTTAATTTAGGTCACCAATCAACCACAGGCTCTCATACCATTTGTTAGGTTTGTTCCCCCTTAATTCAAGTCACCAATCAACCATTGGCTCTGATGCCATTTATCGGGAGCGCACAGCAGAAGTGGGAGATTGCTAAAAGAAACCTAAGTCTGAGTCTGTAAATATATCTGGTTGGACCCACCTTCACTCAGACGCTTAAACCTATGAGTTATAGACCAACTAAGATATATTAATTGCTCAATGGAAAAATTACCAATTCAGTCCTAAACCTATTGCAATTGTGCCATTTCAGTCATAAACTTTTTTTTTTGGCCAAATCAGTCCTACACCTTTTATAATTGTTCCATTTTAGTCCATCCGGTGAGTTTTGGCCGACCGACACTGATGTGGACGCCGACCGACCGTCGATAGAATATTTTAATAATTTTTTAAATTTTTTATTTTTATTTTTATTTTTATTTTTATTTTTTTTCCTCCCAATCATCCCCTCCCTCAGCCGCTCGCCGACTGGAGGCATGGCCGACGAGGCCGAGCCTCCCCCAGCCATGGCGGGGCTCGATCTCGCCATCATTGGATGAGGCTCGAGGCGAGGTCGAGCCCCGCCATTGCTGGCCTCGCCTTGAGCCTTGTCGTCGAGCCTCACCTTGATCTCGCCTCGACCTCGCCTCGCCTCGCCTCGCCCCTCCCTTCGAGCCTCGCCTCGCCTCGAGCCTCGCCTTCGCCGCCTCGG
>JAGVVM010005990.1:0-20167 GCA_019149425.1 Psidium friedrichsthalianum
TTTCAAGTTTCAGCCAACCCCTTCTCCTTCTCTCCTCTCTCTTGGCCGAACTCTCCTCCTCTCTCCCTCTTGCGCTCTCGCGCGTTCCAGCGCGCACTCGGACGAAAATGGTTCGTTTGGAGTCCAAATGACTTCCCGTTTTTTCCCACATGACCGTAAGACGAAGAGATTCGAAGATCTGCAAGCCTTTTCCCAAGATCTGGCCCGGAAGCCCTCAAACCGAAGCAAAAACCGTGACCCCTCTCCAGCTCGGATTTCCCTGCTACCACCCAACTTCAATCGGTCGTCGATGAAAATCCAACCGTTGGATTTTTCTAATTTTTGGATATGTCGTAGCCCTATCCAAGGTGAGTTCACAGAACTTTGTTTCACTTCGATCCAATACGATTTGAGTCTCCGTTCAAGCATTCTCATCGCGATCGTCGAAACTGTTTTCCATGATCCGTTTCACGTTTTGTATTCCGTGGACATAATCTGACCTTGGGGACCTAGAGAACTTATATTCATGTCATGTTCTTGTTGTCTAGTTTGATTTGGCCTCGGTTTAGCCCTTAAACAATCCTTTGCCCCCATGTCCTCTCTCTTGGCCGCGAGCTCTCCATTCGGCCACCGCGGGTCTTCGCCGCCGCCGTCGTTCAAGTCTCATTCCGGTAAGCAATCTACTAATCCTAGCCTAGGAATATTGTATGTGATTTGGTTTGGATGGTAGATTACATAGCATATGCGAAATGGTTAGAAAAGTGTGTAAACGGTTAAATCGGTTTAGGCCTTGAGAGTGAGCAGGCTGTTTTGGTGGACTTGGGACATGATATTGGGCGTGAGAGTAGTGTGAATGGGCTGTGGAAATAATATTGGGTGCAGATGTGAGAGGCAAGATCGATTATCGGACTAATTAGTCAATTTGGGCCTAAATGGGCTAGTTTGGGGAAAAGTACACCACAAGTGCCACAACTTGTGTACGGCGTGCACTTTAGTGCCAAAACTTTCAAAACGTTCACTTTAGTACCAAGTTCGGAGAAAATCGTGCACTTTAGTGACAATCCGGCTAAAATCAGGCCAAATGAATTACATGGATTTTTCAATTTGCTTTATTATCTTATGTAGCAAATTTTTAGAAGCAGTTACCACGGTGGACATCCAACGTGGCTTGTGCAAGGGTGAAAATGGAAAACGACATCGTCGTTGGTCTCCGGTTGGCCGTGGAAACCGAAGTCCTCTCGTGGAGTCGCCGCCGTCCATTCCTCGCTACCATGGCTCGCTCACAACTATCCCACGCTTGCAGCCATCCCTCCCTCATTGCCGTCGCTCGCTCGTCCCCGTCGCTTGCTCGTCCCTGTCGTTTGCTTGTCCCCGTCGCTCGCTCGCTCTCCGCCATTGCTCGCTTGTCCCCGTCGCTCGCTTGCCGCCGTCGCTCATTCGCCACCGTCGCTCGTTCGCCGCCCTCCCTCATTTGTCGCCCTTGCTCACTGCCCTCCCTTGTTCGTCGTCCTCCCTCGCTCGTCGCCATCCCTCACTCGCAGCCGTCTCTCCCTCGTCGTCGTGGGTTATGGTTTGTAATTTGGGGATTTAGGATTTGTAATTTGGGGTTGAATTTGGGGATTTAGGGTTTGTAATTTAGGATATAATTTGGGGATTTAGGGTTTATGTTGGGTGAATTCAGCTTTAACGACGTTGTTTGCTCTTTAAATTGCTAAATCGGCATCCGGTGAGCCACGTTGTCCTCCACGTAGACTTTCTGACGAACCACGTATGCTTCAGATGAAACTTGGCACTAAAGTGAACGTTTTGAAAGTTTTGGCACTAAAGTGCACGCCGTACACAAGTTTTGACACTTACGGTGTACTTTTCCCGCTAGTTTGGGTTGATGGGCTTAGGTTGTAATCTCTTAGGTGATTGGTTGGGCTTAAGTTATTAGGCTTAGTGGGCTGTTCAAGGAATGATTTGGGTGAAGATCTTGCGAACCCAAGTGTGGTTATGGGCCGCGAGTCAATTTGGGCTCAAATGGGCTAGTTTAATCAAAAGAGCTTAAGTTGCAAATTTCTTGTGTAGAGGCTTGACTTATTGGGCTTAGAGGGCCATCCAAGGATTAGTGTGAGTGAAATGGTGAGCTCGTGGGAGACCATGGACCGTGAATGAAGGAATAGCAATTATGGGCCGAATTGGACAATTGGGCCCAAGAGCTTAACTTGTGAAATTAAGCGAGACAGATTGATCTTGATTTAAGGAACGTAGAATTTGGTCCATGGAGGAATTATAAGGAAATTTGGGAGCCGAGTATGGTTAGTAGGCCATGAGTGAATGATGGGCCTAGATTGGGCTTGAGAGGAACTTGGGCCGAGAAGGCTAGATTGTCTACGTTTGATTCTTCGCTAGTATTTAATTGAGCATATGCCTTGATGAATATGTCTCTGCCATTGACTTGTGACATGCCATGTTATGCACGTACATTAATTGTTTCGTCTGGAGATTGTACTCTATGCCCGTGACGAGTTGCCCATTTGTTGTACATGAGAATATGAGGCATGTGGCATATGTGACGTGCATTGATTTGATTTGTGAGCATGGCATGCATCCTCACACGGCGAGATAAGGGTGAGAATGGCCCAGCGGCGTGTTTACGCAGGGGAAATTGGAGAGATAAGCGTGCCGACCCGATGTGCTGGGTTGGGGCACGGTATGCCCGGATGTGCGCGGCACGGGGTAGCTGGTGTGATAAACGTGCCGGCCCGATATGCTGGGCTGGGGCACGGACCTGAAGCGTACGATATGCTGGCCAGACCTGGTGCAGGTCAAATGGTATTCTGATACCGAGTATCGAGCATCCTGCATTGAGCATTGAACATTGAGCACCGAGTCTGGGAATATGGCATGCTTGTTCACATATGTTGGCACGTGAATTTATTTTCTGGCTATGCATGATTGCCAAGTTAAACGGACTGCATGTAGTATATCTTATCTATGTTATTGTCGAGAGAGTTGTTTTAGAAATTGTCGACCAGCCCTAGAGTTACCTGTTAGGGCCGAACCGATGAGTGTACCATATCCTACGTTAGGATTAGTGGTGAGCTTATTGAGTCTTTGACTCACTGGTGTTGGTTACCAATATTTTCAGACCCCCAATCGTAGCGATGAGTATCCCACCGATACTTTTTGGACTCTTCGTGGAGGTGGAGACTGACGTGAGGTATTTTGCTGAGATCGATATGGAGATTGATGGCCATGACGAGGGAGACCCCATGGACACTGAGCCTTCCTCTCCTGAGTACGAGGAGGACCCCGAGGAGTTGCCTTGGCAGTTGGGTTGGAGCGACCCCAATCAGGAGTAATCTTTAGGTTGAGGTGTTGAGCAGAGCGTGGAATTTTGGACGGAGTGTTGTATTTTCTTTTGTTGGTCTGTACCCTAACGCTTGATGATAATATATATGTACTGGCTGTTTTTATTGACCGTGTATCTTCTTTTTTCTACCCCATTATCGTGTGTGCATGTCTGGGTAGGAGTTTCGCTTCTGCAGGTTAGTGTTTGTTTTTCGAGCGTCGTCTGGCCGCGACGAATTTCCTGGGTCGTCGTAGATCGTGGATCAGGTGAACGTGGACAGATCGACGGGATGTCGCGAGCCCGTAGGGTTCGGGGCGTGACACTAAGGCATGCCCAACGCTAGCTTTGGGTGAGAGCCCTCGCCTGATCTAGGCATCGCAGCCTTGCCTAGATTGGGTGAGGGTTGCCACGCCCTTGCCTAGAGCCAACGAGGGCCTTGATGCCCTTGCCCATTGTCGGCAACCCTTGGCGGCCCTCAACATGCAAAAAAGAAGAAGAAAAAAGCAAAAAGAATTGGTAAAAAATTCAAAAAATATTGAAGTATTATTAAAAAGTCCATGTCAGCTTTTCACTGCACCACGCTAGGATGCCTAATCTCCATATAAGCAATTTCTTATCAAAATTGGTTTGATGGACTCAATTGGCATATCGTTAAAAAGTTTAATACTTAATTTGAATTGACACAAATGTAAGAAGTTTAAATTTTTTTTGATACTTTTCCCTCAAAATAATTGGGAAACAAATAATTAGAAGACGGTAAATCCACTGAACTTATCCAAAGTTAAAGTTTGATGGTTGAGATACATTCACCGTAATCATTTTCAGACTCGTTCGGGTCTTATGTCGAGGGGTTAAATTGAATAGTGGAGAGGTAGGAAATCCTTTAAATCGAATAACACAATGAATGATCAATTTTTTATCCAAGATCATCAAGAGGGATGTCCAATTGGCCGTACCATATGGACCGTGAGGGGATCACAGCGCCGGCACTTGGCAGAGGAAAGCCTTAAAAACGGAAAGGGTCATGGTCAAACGTTGACTCCTCCTTTGATGGACACTCCCCGCAAGCTTACATTTTCTCCATTTTCAAAATTATACAAGCAGCTTTTTCTTTTACCCAATTGGACAACTTGAGAAGAGGAAACGAAATGATTCTAGAGCAATTGAAATCAGGGCAGGCCACTTTCGTCATAATGGTTGTCTTCATCACAGTTAATGAATCCACAATTGTGCACCGTTAATTAAGTCGATACAATCTAAAATAGGGCATTTCATTGAGAGAAATCTTCATACTCCCTCAAATGATATCATACACCTCACCAATAATCACAAATCAAATGCTATCAACACTCTCTCTTTTCAACTCTCTCTCCCTCTATGAGTTTCAGCCTTTTTGCACTTCTTCAATTTCTGGAGGAGAGGGGTTTGATCTAGATCTGTTTCTCCCTTCCCTCTTTGGTTGTTCTTTCTTCTATTTTTTCTACTCTTTTGAACTAGATCTAAATTTGAGAGCTCTGCTCTCCCGATCTAGTGCTAGATGTCGAAGTTTTAATGAATAAATAATCCGCCTCCCGTTGTAGTAGTGTTTACATTAGCTCTGGTATCAGATCTGTGCTTATCCGACATGTTTTTGTTAGAAGCTCTTGGCATCTCGCATTTGCTAAATAATGCTAAAGGGCTCGCCTTCACGTGTGTCAAATCTAAACTTGTTTAGCATGTTTTTATTGTTTCTGTTTGGTGATGATGTTGGGGATACCGAATCTAGAGGCACACTATCGAAAGGTAAAGCTGTTTAAAGAGGGAGATTCCATCGTGTGCTCATCACTATGATGATGTGTGATTCGGTCATCGGCCACCAATGCTTTTTCTTTGAATGCAGTCGTAGATTTGTTATTGATAAAGCTCAACTTGCGACACTTAGTATGAATAATTTTGGGGAAAATCTTTTAGGTGCTTCTCACTCCACTCGATCAATCACCAAAAGTTTATATGAACTTTAGGGTTTGATGTTCCTTTTATTCCATGATTGCTTTCTAATGCATGAAGGCTTTCTCATAAAAAAAGTTTAGACTCTTAGGGCGTGTTTGTTTATCAAAAAACTTAATATGTGAAAAATATTTTTCAAAAAATAATTGGTCATATCTTTTAGAAACAATGGAAAATATTTTCATTATCAATATCAATTTATGCGTAACTATTTTCATGAATGATAAAAATATTTTGCATTTATTATTTGTATAAGTAATACAAGCGGGTATCTTTTAAAAAGTGTTTTTTAAATTTTGAATTTTTCTTCAAATAATTACACCCTTAATCACGCGTGCCACGTTGAATGACCACGCCGCATTTGTGTATCAACTTCCACGTGTTGAGAAATGGTCAATGAAGAGGGTGACACGCCTCCACCAAGTCAGAGCGACAGAAACTCATGTTAATCAAACCTATTACAACGAGGTCGCATGAAGTACCAAGTCGTCAGATTTCCCACAATATTCCTTTTCGGCCCTTCCAGAAATAGTTCGCCGCCATTTGACCCGACCCATTCGTCCCTTCGAAGGTGGAGAAACGATTCCTCCAAGAGCTTCGGACATTGGCATTCGCCTGCTGACTTTTGCAATGTACAGTGAGAAACTGGCCCCGGAGAGATATCTTCAAGTCACGAACCCCAAAAAGTCAAAACATAAACTGTAAACTAATTCCCTTCTGCTAACTGTCTTCACTCGAAACGTCAGTGTTGCCGAGCTCTGACCATGTCTTCTCTAGCTAAAATAAAGCTTTGCATCGCCAGGTCAGGTACATGAAATAACGCCCGCGACTCGGACATGTTCTCTTATTTAATGAATCCCGTGTCTCCTGGATCCTTGGGTGTATATAAAGTCTAAAAGAGGCTGCAAACAGCAGGGGCCTGGGTCTGTACTTAAGAAACTCTTCTGTTGTTAAGAGCTCGGATCAAGGAATATAGCAGACCAAGAGACCATGGGGAGGAAGCTGGATGTTCTCCTTGGCAGGAATGGCAAGGAGTCCAAGATCGAGATCCTCTCGAAATTAGCCATCTCTAGGATCGCCATCCTCAGGAAACATCGAGAAGCCCGGCTGTGTCATGCCTGGTCGGACGTCGTTCAGCTACTGAGCCTCGGACACCAAGAGCGTGCTCTCCTCCGCGTACGTTTTCACCTCTCTCTCTCTCTCTCTCTCGCTCACACACGCACAACCACTCTGATATGGATTATCTTTGTACAGGTTGGACTTGTGATTAAGGAGCAGAATATGTTGGATGCGTTCTGCATCTTGGAATGCTACTGCCACATCCTCGCGCAGAGGGGAATGCTCATGCAAAAGAACGTGTAGGTTTGCCTGGCCTTCGAAACTTTTAAGTAAGAACAGTAAAGAACTAATCAAGCGACGCCTGAGGCTTTTCACTGACACTTTGACGAACAGGGAATGTCCCGAGGAGCTCAAAGAGGCAGTATCTAGCTTGACGTTTGCAGCTTCGAGGTACGGGGACTTCCCTGAGCTCCAGGGGATCCGCACTGTCATCACAAAGATATACGGGAAAGAGTTTGTGGCTCGAGCAGTTGAGCTACGCAAAGACTCTGGAGTGAATCCTAGGGTAAGTGACTTCGACTCTGATCACTCGATCAAAATTGGCCAGCTTCTTTTCATGTCGGGTTGACTCAAAGCTTTATGAATTCAGGTTATTGAGAAGTTCTCCACCAGACAACCGAGCGTGGAAAGTAGGATGAAGGCACTAAAAGAAATCGCCTATGAAAATGGAATGATTTTGCGCTTTAAGAGTGATGCTGATGAGGTAGGTCATTGAATCAGAGCAGCAGATTCATGAATCAAAGTTGATCGGGCAGTTTTTAACTGATATGTATCCTATATTGCAGGAAAACGCAGAAATAAATTACGAGGACAAGCTACCTGAACACAGTTTAACGAGTTCTAGATTCACAGATGACACATGTGATGCACCTGAAAAGATAGGCGAAGATGAGGGCTTCTCAGCCTCCATGGAGCGGAGGCAGTACAACAACGTGTTTGCCGCAGCGCAAAACGCAATTGAAGTAGTAGCTTATGCAGCTGACGCTGTGAGGCTTACAGCATCGGGATCAGGGGACCATGATGCCGATGATCACTGTAACTTCGATGACTGTGATGAACCCTCACAAGCTACAAATGACTTCTACGAAGCTTCGGAGGAGCTAGACGCAGATCCCTATCCTGACAGGCCAATGTATGACAACGTCCATCCAGTCTATTACTCGGACTCGGAAGAAGATATGGAAGCTGATCGGATTTATCTTGAAGAGAGGGAGAAGAACGAAAGGCAAATGCATCGAGAAAGTCGGCCAGTGGATCTACACTTAAACTGGGATAGGAACAAAATCTAAATGGGATCTACACTTAAACTGGGATAGGAACAAAATCTAAATGGGATGATTGCATCTTCGAGACCATGGAGCCAGACAGCAATCGGACAATAGAATGTGGTTTAACACCAACCACAACCATTCGAACAAAACGTGGGGGCAGTAGGGTATAAATTGGGAAATTGAACACAGATAGAAAGCTTAGATCACCCGCAAACGAATTCCTTAATCCTGCAAAATATGATGAAGTTGCAGACGAATGCTTCCTGAATAGGAATTAAAGTATAAAAAGAAAAGTTTGCTAGGTTCCACTATTCTTTATTGATTTCTCATGTACCCGCTCCTAGGTTCAACCATTCTTTTGTTGATTGATCATGTACTTGTCTACCCCTACCTGTTATTGCATTATTACGTATCCCTACTGGGTTTCATCCCAAGCTACCCTTGCATGGTGTGGAGAACGCAGGTTACAGTGGTCAAGTTATTTCGCCAATCGCTACTGACTGTACAGAAACTAATAAAGCTCAACGAAACGAATTACTCGCTTAAAGGAACTCAGATTGTAGTAGCATAGGTATTCCCGAGCCTGTAAGGCTCGAATAATAGTTTCCCCTTTCACGCCAGTTCCATAAGCATAACTGGACTGCAGAAAAGCAAAATCATATGAAAT
Source organism: Psidium friedrichsthalianum (assembly GCA_019149425.1). Lineage (NCBI taxonomy): Eukaryota > Viridiplantae > Streptophyta > Magnoliopsida > Myrtales > Myrtaceae > Psidium > Psidium friedrichsthalianum. The sequence goes on from JAGVVM010005990.1 coordinate 8,360, forward strand.
ACAGCCACAGTCAAAGATATATGTGCATTCAGCCCCCAGAACTGTTCAGTAGAAAATAAATTATGGCAGGAATTGTTGCATAATATTGAGCCCAATACATTACACTACATCCTCAACTTTACCTCAGATAAGGTACGTAATTAAACAGAACCTGATAGGCTGATACAACAGAAAGAATACACATTAACTGAAGCAAAAAATACAAGTTTTCATAGAAATTATTCCAGATTACAAGTAACTTGGCTATTTTGGATATATCAACCACTAAAATGAAATAGATCACAGAAGTACAAACTTCAGTTTGCTACTGCTACAGCTTACGATAAATCCCCTCCGCTCTGTTGCCACAAATTAATGATATCAGTAGCCTGATTAAGAAGAATAATCATCTGCTTCTGTGAAATCCATGGTTTGCTTTCGAGTAAGACCTTAAGCTCCTCCCACGCATCTTTCCTTGGCCAAAAGTAGTAGGAACTCAACGGAATTGTGCCATGGCCAGGTATCATTTGATCTAGTGCAATCCCAATATTCTTCTCCATCCAAATAAACTTCAAGACAAGTCTGGGTTTATCCATTGGCTTTACAACCACTCCAAGCTTCTGGATCATCAAAAAAAAAAAAAAAAGATCACTCCCACAGAAAGAACTGTTTCACCAAGCAAGGCTGCATTTTCAAAAACCAAACAACTAAAGATGCAAACAGACGAATATGAGCAAAACAAATGAGCTCCACAAGCTCATGAAGTTGCGAATTGTGTCTGTAGTTTTCCTGTCGTGTGTTCTTGGTAAACAAAGAGAGGGTCAATGAAGCGAAAAGAATGAATTTCAACATGAGGGAGATTCAGAGTGTTAAGTATAATTTCACATTGTATAAACACATGGTTATACTTTGTCTTATACACATGCAGTTCTCCCTCCACCAATTAAGCTAAACTTTTGGGTTGGACATTCTTATATGGTATCAAGCACAAGTCAAGAGCTTTCTTGTGGTGGATTCACAACAATTGGCTCACAGAAAATAAAAGTGCCCATTTCACATTAACTGGCCTTAAGTCTTGTGACTGTAAAGGATCAGCTTACACACAAGGCGATTGTTAATTATAATCTAACATAGCTTCAATACATGGTTATAATGTGCCTTATATACGTGCAGTCTCTCTCTTCCTGTTTACTCAAGTCTGTCGATTAGACATTCTAACACAGAGCTTGACAACAAACTCCATTTACTAATGCAACAAAACAAACAAGCTAAAGCTCCATTGAGGAGATCACAAGAGAAACATAAAGAAGTGCTGTGACAAATAGAAGTGGGAAGTGTTGTGGCTTAGTAGCATGATGTGCTTTAATGAACCTACAACTTTTCAAATTTTGAGTTGGATGGACTCAATGTGAGGTACAATAGTTGATTGATGAAATAGGATTAATCAAAGATAGACCAAACAAAAGATGGATATCTTTTTATTGTGGAAAGGAGTAAGGTGATTGAAGATTGATTTATTTGTTAATGGGACTTGTAATCCGCATATCTGATCCAGTTTGTGGTTATTTAAAAAAAAAAATCGACTAAGGAATCTCTAACTGTGACAAAAGGCTAGTCGGCTTGAAGATGTGATTATAAATTTGATCGAAGCACATATACAAAGGTTGCTTATGTGATTGACAACCAAGCTACCAAGGTTCCAGAGATATGAATGCACATCCTAAGGATAGTCAACATAACCTGCGACAGCTAGCAGATCATAAGGAAAATACTTCAAATTTGAAGCGTATAAGGGCTGGAAGTTGAAGGGGAAGAAAAGAGAAAGGCTACGACAAAGATAACAACCAAAGAAGTTTACACCCTGATTATCACAGTTATTCTTATTCATACACTTCTGAATTTCTGCAGAGTATTTCTTCATTACACTTTAACAGATAAAAATCTTGTAAAATTGAGACTAAATTTTGTACGAGAAGAAAAGTATAATGCCACTGAGTGCGTTGATGGAGAAGGAACAGGTTCACTGTACTTGAGTTGTAGACAAATCAGGTTGTATTCTTACTGAAGGTGGTAAACAAGGGAGGTGGTTTTGTATCAGGGGAATTACAGAAACAGCTGCTACTGTTGCAGGGAAAACATGTTGCAACTCTTGTAGTACTTGATTTAAGTAGCGGAGTTCAGCCTTAGTTCAAGGCTCCTAGAGCTGGAAATGAGAATGTAGACATGGACAGCCAAACCTCTTTAAAACTTGGTCCAATCTCCTTATTCCCTCCTTGTTGTCATCTACCGAATGCATCAATTGTCGCGGTGACAATACTAATGTCACAATATTAACTGATTATTTAGGAGTGAAATAGTATAAAAAGTGTAAGACAATTTCAGGTGCAACGCCATTATTATAATAGAGCATTTGATTCCACAGGCTGCTCTTCACTTTGTGCTGTGATTTTCAACCAACCGATCCTTCCCTTCTTGGTCTCCATAGACAGGTATTTCAGAAAACCAAGTCCATAGTAGGTAGCAACTCCTCTAAAAAATCCTCAATTGCATTAGAACTTAGCCACCCACTTGAGATTGAGCTAATGCTTCCTCTAAGGTATATCAACTAATTCATACTGGAATGCATCTTCACTGATCATTCCACTCCCCAAAAAGCTAAGCCACACCACAAGAAAAAGAGTCCAAGTCCCATTCATCTCCTCTTTAGTTTACAAAATCCTGGGGCCAAACAATGAACATTCTGTCGCAATCTCAACCACACTCTCCTAGGCATAAACAAAAGCACATAAAACTATCACCTACACACGTTAGGACACAAGAAAGAGAAAAAATGACATGAAAACTCCACCTCTTTGCCCTGCCCAGCTGCAGGGGAAGAGTCCGCTGCCGACGTCTCGCCTACGACGACCGCTTCGGCGGCAGCGGATGCCGCCGGGACTCCGATTCCTCTCGAGCCGCAACGACTCACTAGGAGGAGTCCAGCACTTGGGCCGGTCTTTCTCGCGGCAAAGAACGGAGCTTTGGAGGGCTTCAAGATGAAATCTGAGCAGGGAAGCGACAGGACGCTGCATGAGAGCAACGTTGACCTTGGGTTCCACGGCCATGGTCAGCATTGCTTCGGATGAACTGAACTGTACCAAGCTCTGAGCGAGGGAGAGGGAAGTCTCAAATGTAGAGAGAGCGTGGATTTTTGCTCATGTCGGGGGAGGTAGGATAAGATGATGTTTCAGGAAGAAAGAGATTGGGCTTGGGCTTGTTGAGACCTCTTGGACAGATTGGTCTCATAAATTAGAATATCTCAGCCCAGCCCAAATATAAAATAATTATTCGAGCTAATTTGTAGTTTTCATTGCGCGAAATATTTTGCATATTTATTTGGTATTTTTAAATAAAGGCATAAAGTGCCATCGTTTTCTCAAATAGGAGCCTTGTTTCAATAAGGGTATAAAATGCTCTTTTTATTTCAAAGAAGGGTCTGATCAAAAATATTTTCCTCATTTATTTTTTTCCTTTTTTCTTTTTTCTTATAGGTTTTTTCCCATTTCTTTTTTTTTTTTCAACATTCTTTTGTGGAAGAATCATATGTTACGTTGGAACTTCAAAATGGACATATATATGAAATTGTCCGTACTCCCTTTTTATCGCTTTTGAGAAATCTTTTGAATTATGCACTTCACCTTCAAATTTATAACACCTAAAATTTTCACAATCTACGATATATTGAAACTTATCTTTACATAATGTATTCACTTTTCTCTCCAATTTTTTCCCCATCTTTGGTATCGTCTTACTCAATAAATTTTATCGTTCGTTTTCTCTTTTCAATTTCATCATATAAGTATATTCTATTGGATACTATTGTTGTACTTCATGTTCTATTTTATCCATTCATTTTAAACATACAATTTATAAGAAATTTGAGATAATTCCAAATGAGGGTCCAAAAGTATCATTATTTTCGTAAATAAAGACCTGAAATTGATATTATTTTAAAGAATGACATGAAGTGTTTTTCATTTTTAAAGAAAGATTTATTCGAAAGTGCATTTTCGTTATTTACTTTTTAAAGTTTTTTTAAAAAAATTTTTTTTTTTTCTTCTCCCCTTCCCAAGCCATCGCCGGCGCCAGGTGCAGGTCGCCACGATTCGTGAAGTTCGAGATTGTCATGTCTCAACACAAGATCTCGTGAGCATGAGAGAACGAATGTTAAGTTGCAGAAAGATCAAATTTTTGGTAGATCGTTTTCTGGGTTCTGTCTGAATATTTGAGTTGGGAATATGGGGTCCAGGCTTTAGAGGATGTTGTCGTTTAAACTTTACAGGGAATGTGATGGAGATGTGATTTGGCGTCTTGTTTCAGATCCGACGAGGGCGAGGGCGGCACTCGCCTGAGTCCCGCCGGCGGCTTGGGGAGGGAAGAGGGAAAAAGGAAAAAAAGAAACAGAAAAAATATGGGGCACGGTGGTTCAGGCCGATGCTGGAGTCGAAGCACTCGAGGCGGCAATGGAGGGTTAGGTTTTCGAGCAAGATGGAGGAGGAGAGGACGCCTCTGGTTTGCTCGGTGATTCCATGGAGTTGCAGTTGCAGAAGAGAGAAGGAAGGGAAAAAAATGGAAAAAATAAAAAAAAAAAAAAAAAAAAAAGTAAATGAAGGGAAATGCCCTTAATATGGGCCTTTTTAAAAATAATGTGTGGCATTTTAAGATCTTTACTTGAAATAAAGCTTCACTTTATATTTTTATTTAAGAAAATGAAGATATTTTTTTTCTTTATTTGAAATTTTCCCCTAGAACTTCCATACTTTCCTTTTCGAACTTAAAAAATAATATTTTTAAAATTTTTAAACGAAAAATTCTTAACTTGTTCACTTTTTTCTAGTAGTTATTTAAAATAGTTAAATTGATTATTCATGACATTTTTAAAATTTTTATTTCCTGAAAAATAATAATTTGAAATTTTTTCTAAAAATAATCACTTAAAATAATCAATCAATCAAATGAAAATAATTGTCGTTCATTTTTTTTTTTAAGTAGTACACGCGGTTATTTTGAAAAAAATATTTTTCATGAAATAAACACATCAAAATGTTTGAAATTTTTTCTTTTTTCCATATCAATTCAAGGGCTCGGATATCTAGGCATACGGTACAACATTGTACCGTATGTTAACTATGGTAACTACAATCCAAACACGAACTTAAAGAATTTAAATCATAGTGAAGGTTTCAAATATGTTCTTTCTACTTTCTTGCGATTGTCCAATTATGTCCAATTACATCCGTGATCATTAAAATGCACAAAAAGACGGAATTTATAGTCTCTTACAGGGTTCATGCTAAAAAATGGTTGAAGTTAAATACTGCATTGATGTCAAATGCTTGACCTGAACTGGTTCCTTTTTCCCCTTACAGACCTACATTCTGAGGATATTTCCATCTGAGTACTTAAGCTTCAAAGAAACAACTCGACTCGAATTGAAGCAGTGTCTTGAGTCATCCCGAGCCCCGACCATCATTCCAACATCTATAAGCCCTTCGTAATGGGTAAGAAGGATCGAGCGACAAATTACACCATATTGTAAAGCGTTTCTAGGAAATTGAGCAAAGACCATCCTCATTCAAGCTCGCCAGCCTGGTAACGCCAGGAAAAGATTTGACTTCCTGATTAAAAGGATGTGTATCGTTGCATGAAGGTTGAAAAACTCAAAAAGTTCCGAAAAACAGCTTCCACACAAGGCGGGGTCATCCTCGTTTCCTCCACCGTTGTCTGTCTGAGGAAGAGTCAGGGCAAATTCAAGACCAAGCTTCAACATGATACTTACCCGCCTTCTCCAGTGCCCTAAGCCACCGAACAGCAGATTCCCTGGAAACTGCACCTTCTTTAGATACGATGTCTTCAAATGCTGACCAAACATCAGAGGGCATTTTGGTTGAAGAACCTGCGACATAGATGGCAGCTCCCGAGCTCAACAAATTCCAGACCAATTGGCTGTGTTCCCGTATCTTATCTTGCACGTATACCTTCTGAGGTTGGTCTCTCGAAAAAGCAATGAAAAGGCCCCCGCCCTTGGCATCAGAGAGAACCCCGTCATTTCGTGAATGATCAAACCAAAAATCTCTGTATAGAAAATCATTTTCCTCATTTCGGCAACCAAAGAAGAAAATGATGGGAGCAGTCCACGAGGACCGACTTTGAATGGCTCTTTCCTCAACAAAACCACGAAATGGTGCACATCCAGTTCCAGGTCCAATGAGGATGAGAGGTAGCGATGGTGGTGGGGGAAGAAGCGAACCTTTCTGAAACCATGCCGGAATACAAGCACCTACCATGTCAGGTTCAGCATTTAGTGTTGCAATACGTACATTTGATAACTCCATCTACGTATTGTTGTAGAGTGTGTCTGTGTAAATGGTAACTCACCCTGATTAGGATCAAGATTGGCCAGCCACATTGAGCAGAGCCCTGCTCGATTCCTCTTAAAAGGTGTCATCCATGACACAACATTCACAGTTAAGTGGACTTGATTAGGATGGGCTGAAGGAGAAGATGAAATGGAGAAAGCCCTCGTTTTTTAATGGAGGGACCAACTGGACCAACCACTCCAGCGGCAGTTGTACAGAAGGGAAATCTTGTAATACCTATTTGACAATGAAAATTTACTAATGAATTCCCCTCCATAGAATGTCTTGCAGGATACATACCACAATGTGGCATTAACTCACTCATATATTCGAACAATGATGTCAATAGCGTAATTAAACAGAAAAGGAATATCACGATTTTAGAGAATGATTTGATACCATTTTGACATAGCTAAAAATTCATCTCCATTTCTTTTATGCAGCATCTAGAGGACAAATACATTCACAAAAGGTAGGCTTTCTTTCCCAATGATTCACAAAGAATAAATCTCGAGCAATTAATTCAGTTTACGCACCTCCAAAACAGTTCTGCGTTCTTTTTGGTTGTATTGGTATAGATCATCTCTTCCTTCAGCTGATGCAAAATATTGAAGCCTTTCCTTTTCATGTTCGGCTGTAGCAAAATAACTCATTACCTGATATACAGTACTGTTAGTACAAGTAGAGCAAAAAAAAAATGAAAGACATGCTGAGTCAAAAACCACCAGACCAAAGCCATGATCAATAGGTACAAATTTCAACTCCATATTTTGCTTACGAACTATCTATTCCAGCATTTCCCAGTGCAACATGCATCAGTAGCAGATAATCATGGATATCTGTAGGCCATGAGAACATAGTTTCATATCTATGCAGACGAGATTGTATTTGCCAGAAGGAAGCAGTATCTGAGAAAACATAGCAGGGAACCTTCTTAAACCCCCAAAAGGGAAAATCCATTAATCATGTGACACAGCAATGAGTATGATCTCTCTCGACTACTTAATTTCCAAACTCAACTCATTCACAAAAAATCAAGCTAATCATGTGACTTATATGCCAAACAAAATCCCAATGCTAGGCTTTTCTTTAATATAGCAGCAGACATCTACCAAGTTCGGATACAGCAATTTTGGATAAAAGAATTGTTGGATGGCAAAACATGGAAGATGACATGCATACCAAATTATACTGGAAATTTAGGAATCAATATCTTGCACATGAACTACTCTTCTTCCATTTTTGCGTCAATTCAAATTCTAGTTTTCTAGAAAGTAGAATGAATATACACCTATTAGGCATGGCCGATTCACAAGCAAATAAAGGCACATGAAGTAGTTGATCATAAGTTGAAGAGCGAAGGGATTGTAACATCAGATATAAAAGACTCTTGCCTCAAAGAAGTAACGTCGCGGTGATGCTGATGAAACATCCATTGCCAACTCAACAAAGGTCCTTAATTTGATGGGGACTATTGAGGCACTTATTCCATTGGCTATAATTCGATTATCCTGTTTTGTTGGATGAATCTGAAGCATAGAAAAATGGTTTCAAGCAGCAGTTAGTAATGATGAGATGTATGAGAAACTAAGATAACAGTTCTTCAAGAGAAAGGGACTTTTCTGCCTTGATTTCTATAAATTAGTTAGGATTCGTTCGAGATTTAGTCAATATAGCACATGCAAGTTTTAAGTATAAGCACAAAGTATTTTCCCACCAAAACTTAAATTACTATCTAATATTGGAAAAGTCATGAGTAAAAATTCCTAACCTACATGTCCACATTTATATGCTATGAAAGTTTCAGGTGTTTGGGATAAAACAAAAGTCAAAATTTGTACACCGTGAAATTCAGATTAAGCAGAAAGTATAAAGTAAAAGTCAATCAAGACACACCCTAAATCTAATTGCCTTATCCTTAAATTAGGCCAAAATATTATTGGAAGGTATGACCGATGGAATTGTAAAGTACTTTGGTCTTTGTTTGTAATAGGTATCTTCACTGGGTAGAATCATAAACTGTATGTGCAGATCGTAGTTATCTTCTAATTCTAAGGTGTATTACATTTTTATCTAATTTCATTCATCATTTACAATGACATAGATAACATATTTCGAGCTTTTTCTTAAGAGTTTGTAAAATCTTTTGATCTTATCATTTGATTATATAGACCTTGCAGTGGCCTTACCATTTTTGGGCCAACCAAAGGGATCTTACTTAATAAAGCGATTTTAACAACCACAGAGAGAGAGAGAGAGAGAGAGAGAGAGAGAGTCAAGGCTAAAATGAGCTTAACTAAATTTATGCATTAGAATAACAATGGGACCTTATAATCTAATATGAGGAACAATAACTACCTGCAATTTCTTTAGCAATAAAAAGACAAAAAAGCAGCAAATAGCACAGATCTTCAGTTGGAGCAAAATATGAAAAGGAATTGAGTTATCTGAACACCATTGCCAAGATGTTTAGCATGTGTGCCTCCATGAAATTTTGTCCAGGGTTGCTTATGCATGTCAAAATGAAACGCTCGAAAGAAAGAGAATACCAAAAAGACAGCATGACAAATCAAAACACTAATACTTATTTAGCGTCTATATGGACAGTAGCCATGGAGCATATACTCTAGCTTCCAAAATATTAGTCCAAAATGGACAAACTTTATCTGGGTCCTTCATTAGCTCTATTTATATGCAGCTGCATATGCACAGAAACATAATAAGCATGTGATCAGAGGACAGCTAAAATCTGATGGACGTAAGTGCATTATAAAATTGTAAAGGAGGTGAACATCACAGTGAATGCAGCAAAGAATATATCCATTTTAAAGAGGAATTTCCCCTAATATTACAGCAAAAATCATGGCAATAATGAAAATAATCAGTCTGACTGCAACAGTTCCTACCGTAATGAATGATTCAGGGTCCAAATGACAACGCTCCAGGAAAGCATCTACCGCCTCAGGATCTTGACTAGGAAGAATTTCCAGAACATCACCTACATCATATTCAATAGCCTGAAAATTCTTTATTACACATAATACAAGAAAGAGAAAACCAATCTCCAAAATTCTTTTTAACAGTATATTTAAACATCTTACAGATGACTGAAAGTTAAATTCAAGGTGACGCACATCCTTTCCACAGCCTGCTTTGGTCAAGCAATGATTTTTTACCTACTCAGGAAAAGAAGAAAAAAGGACCAATCACTTTATTTATGCTTCTGACCAGTACACACACACACGTGCTTTCCTAATCCAAATTCAGCTCCACGGCACACAGCATAAAGTGTTTCATATTCTTTCTCACTCATTAAGCGCATCGCCAATGCATCTTCACTTGAAAGTTAAAAAAAAAAAAAAAGATTCAGCAGATTTGCCAAATGAATATGGTTGGTAGGGAAAATTTGGCTCATCAGTATATTAGATTATTTACGTTTGATTGCCCATCCTCCCCACACCTTTGATGGCAGTTTAGGCTTCACTAAGAACACACCTAGAACAGGAAGTACTGAACTCACCCCGAATGGAATTCAGACAAAGTTATAGCATATGTTTGATGACAAAATCAACCATAACTTGAAGGCAAAGGGTTGAAATTGCAAATTATCAACTGGCTATATCATATGAGTCGGACATTACCAATTTAAGAAAGCAATCAGGTCTTGTTTGGCGACCAGAGAATCTTCCAGGAGACATAGAGCGAGCCTTCTCGATTTCAATCTCTGTGCATGATAAGCCTGAAAAATTGAAGAAGAAAAAGAGTCAAAATGACAATACAGCCTGAAAATATACAAATAAATTGGATAAACAACTCATGGACCTCTTCTTTTGCACCATACAATCTCAACTTAGTAAGGACAATAAAGAACCACGCATACTAACACTCTTAACACCCCAACTTAACTAGACATCACATCTAATTCTAGCAGTAGATTGATCCACTGACACCCAGTATGTTCTTTGGCTAAGCTTGCATTTTTTAACCTAGATTCACACCACTTGTATACCCTATATCAATATGTGCTAGACAGATTCCAAATTACCTGAGCCAACTAAATATTGCGGATTCACTTCATCAGCAGCATGGTATCTGATCTGAACCTTTGGCAGATCTAGAAATTCCTTATCTGATATCACATAATCTGGACCATCAGGAAATAACTTTGGATTCATCTGATTTAACGTTCTCCACAAGGATAACAACCAAGGGTCCAGAGCACCTTCATACCTTGAAATACAAATTAAGTTGTTGGTTATTCTTCGAATTTTGACCTTAATTTAAGGTAAAAGACTCCAGCATAAAGAGTCAACTATCATGAAACCCCAATGAAGTGACAGAGAAACAATTGTGAATCAAAGTCCAGTGCAAAAGAAAAGGAATCCTAAGTCACGCCCGGGAACAAAAGCATTCCTTAAACACACCAAAATATTGTTTATAAAAGAAAACCAAGTAAAACTATGAACATCAGTTTGACAAAGACTCCTATTTCACAGAGGCATAAGCTAATCATTAAACTGGATGCTACACTTCAAGATCTAATCAACCGGGTTAGTTCAAAAGCAAAAGAAAGCCGTGAAGATATGCTTACTTTCCTTTGATGGTGTATCTAAGGTTTTATGATTGGAAATTGCAACAGTGGTTCACAACTACGCAAGTAACATAAAAGACGAGTTTACATAAAAATGAGAAAGCATAAAATACAACTAGTCATGACAAAGAACCACATGCCACCAAACAGTCATGACAAAGAACCACATGCCACCAACCAATCCTAATAAAATGTGAGATCAGCTCCACAAGCATGAGGCTAAATACACCAATGATTTTCACATAGTCACATGGTCACATTTCATAATATTAGCCAGAACTTGGAAGCTGCATTCAGAGGGAAAAATTTCCTTTATAATTATCAAGACTCTAGTTTGCAAAGCAAGATTTCCCCATTTAACTGCGTGAGGACTAGTCATAACAATTTTTGAATACGCATTTAGTTTATAGTACCATGACATACCCTGAAGTATGCTGGTCATCCCCTAAACCTCTTTCAACAATGGCCTGCGCTCCAAGATCAGAAAGTCGCTTATCAAGCTTTTTGGCAACAAACTGCAGTCATCAGTGCATGAAGATGAAGATAAGTTCCTCCAGCTGAAGTCGTTGAGAGGGAAGAACAAATATTGCAACAAATGATATGAGTTTAGCACTGAAAGCATGGATGAATCCAGGAGACACCAGGCACTTAAACTTGAAGGAAGCCGAATTATTCAAGGAGAGGAGAGGAATGGGCTGAGCGAAGTGGTTGGCAAGACACTTGTCAATTAAAGAATAATGAAAAAGATGTACGGTTGGAATTTTAGCGAAATTACAATGCAACTATTGAACTTGACACACTACCTATGCTTAACTTGACATGCGCCTACCTTATTGCTTT
>JAGVVM010005991.1:0-25857 GCA_019149425.1 Psidium friedrichsthalianum
TTTTTTTCCCTCCACGCACAACATTCGCAAGAATTTAACAACATCCAATTACATTCAATGGTAAAATGTAAGTAAACTCACGCGAGCTTCGCTGAAATTTCATAGCAACAGATTCGTGCATTTTATCTCGTTCATGATCTTCGATTCGAACTCCAATAAAAAAGGCAAAATAATTTCACCATCTATTTACGCATCTAAGGTTTCGTTAGGATTGTTCCACATCGATTGTGGAAAGGACTAATGGTCGATTTATAAGTGTGGGGAAAAGTGTCAACCTTTGAACTAACTTTTGGAATGAGAGAGGCCAAAAACCACCCAACACTAGTATTAGAACGTAAGTTACCAACAAGTCCACTTAGGAAAGAGATACGAGTTGTTGCTGCTCTGACCTATCCACATCCTTTGTGAAATGGGCTGATCATCGCTTTTATAAGTGTGAGATACTACCTCAACACAAGCTTTTTGAAATAAGAGAGATCCATGATCACTCAACAGGTTTGCCGTGTTTTATCCAGCTCACGATGGTCCGAGCCTACCTAAAAGTCAGCTTCCTCGTAAAAAGAAGAATTTGCTGTCTGCCGTCCTGGGGGGCAATTTGGGGGATAACGGGTGACGATAAGTGCTTCCAATTTTTTTGGGTGGCCAGTGCCAGTAGTCATGACTAAGCCCATGGACCAGGACATGCATTTCCAGAAATCATCTGTAATAAGTTTATCCAGCAATGATTCAAATTATGAACTCTCCATAAGCTTTAAGCATCAAGATGCCAACTAAAAGAAGAATTGCAGTGTCAAACTAACTCAGAAGACACATTACCCCATCCAAAAGATTACAGGAGCCAGTATTCACAAGCATATATTGTTAGGAAAGCAGCATCATTAACTCTCCAGTAGACAGAGAACTCTTTACAATCCTAGCGTCACGTCGACTCTCAGCCGTGAGCAATTACCACAACAAGGATTAAGGAAGCAGATGGAAAGGACCGGGAAATGTAACCGCCTGCTCTGCTGATATCCGGGGTTCCTCACAGCTTCGACTGGAAAAGGCCACGTTCGTCTACTTCAGTATCTGTAGTCATCGTCAAATGTCGTGTAGTTGTTCTTTCTTCTAGCTCGAGCTTCTCTTTCAGTCTGCAAATCACAGAGACTGACTAAATGTATCAAGGCAAATGCTTATGGAGCATGAACCGCCGTTTAGAACAGACTTGAACAGGGTGTTACTTCGAATTCAAATGGAGAGGAAGTGAACCGTGGAAATCGACAAACTGATTGGTTGGACTATTTTGAATATGGATATTACCGCATGAGAAACAGCCATGATAGACAAGTACAGACAAGTGATCAACATACTAAGATTAATTTTCTGTTAGGAGAGTCATCCACCTCCATGAGACCCCATTTTAGAATGTGTTTTCTTGGTTCTCATAATCCAAAACATGATCAATAGAAGTTATGAACCGTCTTCATTGTAAATAATTAAGGAAAAAGTGAGTATAGGCCATAGAAGAACAGCTAGAACAGGGCGATGGTGCTTAACATATTAAGTAGCGAGAATGAAGGATTTACAATTGTAGTTTGGGAGCATTGAATGATCACCGAAGTGAGTTGCAGGAGATTAGAAACTCAGAGCTGATTATCGATATGTTCCAAATGATTAGAAGAGTAAATCCTATAGATCTAGAGACAGGACAGGAGGCCTTAGCAATTCACACTACATTGGCTCTGACATATCAGACAAGCGGATCAGGTCTTGTGAGTCCCGGAACTAAAATTTTTTCGCATAAGAGCCAGCGTACCTTGGGAAATGAGCCTTTCGAATGCTTCGGTCCCGTGTTCTTCCATGTACCTCTCAGCAGCCGTGAGCACATCATCACGCTTATGAAAAAGGCTGTTCCGTGAACATACCACATTGTAGTACATGAGGATTCCTATAAAAGGGTCTGATGAAGTGCTTATACACATAAGCTGCGCCATTGAAGTGTGGCTAAGACCAACCAGCAGGCGAATATCAGCCTTTGCGTAAGGCCATATAGGAAACTGAAATGGAGAAGAAAACGAAACCTACACCAATCAGATAGATGCCAGCGAGAGGATACATATTCGGGTGCCAGGCCGCTTGGCAACACTTAAATAGGACAAGATGAAAATTTGTTTGGCAACACAACTATTTTTGATCATTTTTCCTAATAAGCAGATTATCATTATCATTCCCATATAATCATCGTTAATAAGAGCACTGATGAATAATGAACTAGTCTCAGTTAAATCCTGGCAGTAGCACCATTCAGTTTGACAGGATATTGCTTCATCCACAAAAGAAGATGCAGTAACACTTGCCCGTATGATCGAACCTAGTTCAATAGCCAGTAAACATGCTGCTCATGTCAAATTGTTGATAGTTTCATCAGATGAATGATGCAATTAGATTTTCACAGTGAGAGTAATTTGATTATGTATAAAGCACTGGTCCTAGCTAAGCTTAGTGTTGCAAGCTCGATTGCTTTCTTCTAGAAGTTATTTTCTGCTCTGTTTGGTACAGCAGCCACTCCTTCCTTCCATTCCACGTCATCACACTCCTTCGAAAAAGCCCAGTCAAAAAGTGTGCTGAATCAATTAAAGCCCACACAGTGGCAAGCGGGGGGGCAGGGCGGGGCTGCACTCACAAGAGGTCCGGTGTTCTCAGGCTCAGGTCTTTGAGAAATCACTGCCCCCAAAATGGGGGGGATGACCTTTGGGTCCTTTCCAGTTTACTGCTTTTTTACACCAAAGAGAGTTGAATTGAGATGTACAGCATCTAGTCATTCATGCAAAAAGTGCGATGCACTCATATGCATAGAAATAATGTCTGTGCCTAAAAACAACAAGTGCCCCTCTATTTTGAAACAGTTTCATCTGCGTACTGACATGACTTTATCTTCGTGAAACAGTTATAGAACGAACAAGGTTGGATTACCATTCGAGGAGCTTGGCAAAAGTAAGCTCAAAGAGGGTAATCAAGGAATAGAGAAACCAGTAAGTGAGCCATTGCTGATCATCTGTGCGAGACTTGGTCTCTATCGCCTTTATCGAAGCATACCTGAGCAAAAACCCCCACAAAAAGAGAAAAAAGCAAAGAAAAGCCGGAGACAGAGACAGATGAGACCAAACTCCATAACTTCGAACACAAAATCGAAGACCCTCCAACCAAAACTAATGCAGTTTGAACGCAAACTTACAGAGGATAAAGCAGAGTGACGAGAGGCCTGCGAATCAAGCACAAAGAACCCAACTTTACTTCATCGAAAGCAAGCACAGCACAACCAACGACTCGAAACATAAGAAACGAAGGGAGACGTACAGCGCGAGAACATCGAAGTTGTTGGCCACGACTTGGAGTAAATTCCCAGAACCCATTTCGCTACTCGCTGCGAGTTCCGGGCGTTCTTCGAGCCCTTCTTTCTCCACACGGAAAAAAGGTCAATTTTCTAACAAATAGCGAAAGCTGAAAAAGGCGACTTCGGAAAGCGAGAAAGGGTAGGGAAGGGAGGCGAAAAAAGGAGGAAACTTGGAAGAAGGGCGGGAGATTTGCATATCAAAAGAGGCTGATTTTCCGGAGAATCTTTGCCGAGGTCCCCGAAGCGAGGGGCACCGATTTTTTGAAATCTATCCGCTGCTCGAGGACCTACGGCGTACCTGCACGGTCTCGCCAATGGCCACGTGCCACGTCGGCACGTGGCCTCTGTCCCATCCCCCTGGATTCGCTGGTATTGGTCCGTTGACTGCGCGCTCACCTCCATGTGTCGGAACGTATTTTCACCCCTGAAATGCAGGATTCGAAGTGCGATGATTGTCTTTAGAGCTGGTGTTGGTCAGTTTGTCTGCACGCACGCCTCCATAGGTCAGTTTTGTGGTGAGTCGCAATGAGCGTTTCCATTCAAGAATGTCTTGTCGTTTGTGGTGAGACAATCGTCTGTTTTTGCCACGTGGAATTTTCATGTTTACAAAAGAGTTTTATTTACTTTACAAATGAAGCAAAAAGTATTTTCTGTATCTTTTTCTATATCAAAAAGATGATACAAGAGCCTTTGTATAGGCTGACCTAGAGTGCTATCTAAAGTAACTAACTATTACAAATCAATCACAACTAATTAGAATCAATTAAAAAAAGATTGTGATCCTAAATTAATATATCTGACAGTTATTATTATCATTGTTATTTTTGTTCTATGCATTGATCTGTGCGATGCGCTTTGAGCTTTAGTTGCTACTTGCGGTCAATTGAAAGCGTGTGAACTATTATTCTCAGTTTATCTCTGCTTCATGATATCAGTACCGAGGCTTTCATATGCTGTCACGTAATTAAGAAAGATCGGGTCAACCTATACAAGAACTTTTGGCAAGATAAAAAGTTCTCATTACAAGCCTTGCGTCGCGTTCTCGCGTCGTGCTTGGTTGAATGGACGACGTGCACAGAGCAAAAGGTCAAAAGCTACTTCATCGTTGTTAAACGTGGTGTGTGGAGAGTATACTATTCCCTCTTCATTTCCCCCAACTAAATCAGTTTCTTTTTCTTAGCTTCAACATATGTAGCAATGGCAATAGATTGTGCGGAGAAGCCATGATCATATATTTAAATATCGACGAAGATAACGTTAACATATGATGCTCTTCTCATTGCTGTCTGCACTATTAATCGATTTTCGATTTTCCACTCCTCTGTCTTCTCCAATACTTCTTATTTCTCACTGTTCACTTCGGTTTCGATTTAATCGCTCGTTTCTTTCGAGTTTTTGGGTGTGCTTATTATCTTTTTTTCTTCTATTTCGTGTCTCCCGTAAGTTGGCATATGATTCTGTGCCATGCGTCGTCATCATTTGCTGGAATCGAAATATCTGCAAGATCCGGGTCATGCGTATCCTTAGATACATGTTGAATCACAAAGGGCATCGTTGTCTTGATCGAGGTTGTGTTTCTTATCCATCACCGTGTTCGGTTTGATGAGGGGATAATTTTCCCTTTTCACAGAATCCTCCAGCTATTAGCCTCGCAACTCACTGTTCTGGGTTGACCCCTTTGCCTTTTGTTTCCTTCAACCAGTCCATTCTTCCTTCAACCTCCTTTGACCCTCTCTCCTCCTGTCTGGCTCACCGTCCTAACCCACCTCTCTCGTCCTCTCGACCCACTCAACCCGCTTTTTCATTCCTTCTTCCCCTTCACCGCCCCTCCCTCCAACAATACTCACCGTTTCCCAACCTAAATCTTCTCCCGATCAAATTCCTCCCACAACGGATCTGTAAATCCTCTCTACATCTCTGGTCAATTCCTCCACTTGCATTTCTTCATCCCATCCAGACTCATCCCAAATCTGAAATTTCCGAAACCCACAGAATATTTAATCTCTGCCACTCTCTTCACGAAGAGACATCGACATGCTCCTTGAGGGCAATTAGTTGACCCATGTTGGAAAATGGCCACGGCGGACGATAGTCACACGCGGGATCTTATACCACTTGATCCTTCCACGAATATGTTCATTGTGAATGGCTTTTTAAGGTCAAGGAAAGATCTGATGAAATTATGAAACGCTTCAAAGCTCGCCTTGTGGCATAGGAATTTAAGCAACATGCAAGGATTGGACTTTGACGAGACCTTTAGCCTTGTCGTTAAATCCACTACAATTCAGGTTGTTCTCCTTATTGCAATTTTTTTTTCCATATGGGCCACATGTCAACTTGATGTTAAATCATGCATTCTCACACGATATCCTCCGTGAGGAAGTGTTACATGTGCCAACCTCCTAGTTTCTCCATCCCGAGTTCTCGAATCACGTGTGCTATCTCATAAAAAACAATCTATGATTTAAAACAGGTTCCACGTGTATGGTTTCATCCCTTCAACATCTTTTTATTATCTTGAGGATTCATGGCAAGTAAGGCTCATACTTCTCACTTCGTCTATGCTTCTTCGTGGGGCTGTATATCTACTGTTGTATGTTGATGATATATTTATCATTGGTGATACTCCTCATTTTCATGATTTTTCATTACACAACTCTCCTAGGAATTTGCTATGAAGGGATCTTGGACCACTTCACTATTTCTTTGGCATTGAGGCTCAACACCACTTGACGGTATACTTTTATCTCAAGCTAAATATGTTTTGATAGTACGCTTTTATCTCAAGCTAAATATGTTAGTGGCCATTTACACAAGTTGACCCCATTAAAGTTAAGCCTATTTCTACTCCTTGGCGTTGAAGACTCCGTTGCCTGCTAACAATGGTGAGCTTCTTGCTTCTCCGACGTTTTACCGAAAAATGGTTGGTGCACTATAATATGTGTCAATGACTAGACCTGATGTTAGTTTTGCTGTGAACTTGGTTAGTCAATTCATGCGCATTATCTCATCTCAATTTGTCACATGTATATTTCTGTATTTAATATGTGTTAATGACTAGATCCAATATTTGTTTTGTCGTGAACTTGGTTAGTCAATTCACGCACCAACCCAAATTACCTCATCTCCAGGTTGTCAAATGTATATTTCAGTATTTAGTTGGCACGTCCACCACGAATTGCTCATTAAGGGGTGTTCTCCCACTTTGTTGATTGCTTATGTGGATGCATATTGGGCTTGGTGCTTCGAGACTCGGCGGTCCACCTTTGATTTTATATTTTTGCAGGCACCAATCTTGTTTTTATGGAGTGCCAATAAGCAATCCACTATAGTTAGTTCCAATACAAATGTTGAGTATTGTGCTTAGATCATTTGGATTCGTTATTGTAGGAGCGCGTAGTATAAATTCGATACCTTCACTCAAGAAGATTGCCAAGAGGGGGCCTAAGTTAGAGCCCGTCAACATATCCACTTGAATCCACTTTTATCAAAAGCTTAAGTCAATAAGTTATTGGCCAACTATGATATATTAATTATTTCATATCACATCAATTCTCTGATGGAAGGACTTATCTAACACAATTCACATATGCATCCTAATAGTTATCCACTTCCCAAGCTAGGGGTACCCTTTTTTATCCTCTCGCCGTTTATTATGGCTACATCTTCGTTACCTATCTTGCTCTCAATCCCATGTTTCATGCTCATACCAAATGCATCGGGTTGGATTTTTACTTTGTTCAAGGGCAAGTTGCTTTTAGCGATATATGTGTTCACTACGTGTCCACAGTAGATCAACTGGAAGACATCTATACCAAGGGACTATCTAGTCCGCGACTCATTCTATTGAAATACAATCTCTCAATTGTTACACCTACTTCGGATTGATGGTGAATATTAAATGTAATTTACGTATTTTAATGGTTGTTTCTGTAATATGTTTCTATTTGTACCTTCATTGCAATTAACCACTCTTGTAAGTAGTATCGTGCCACTCTTGTTGAGTTAACGCACCATAAACACCCTTCGCTTTTCTCTCTTCCTCTTTTGTTACCCGATCTCATGACTCGATCCGAATTCGATTGATTATAAAAGTTATGGTAAAATCCATTGAATCATCTAGTGTCTAAATATATGAGCTCCCCTCACTTTCGATGTTCTCTCTGTTGGTATAAACTTCGACGCTTTTCAAGTCTCTCATGTCTTAAGACTCTTAACCGTAGTCCAACTGCGATGGCGCAGGAACGATGCCATCAAATAAATTCGTAATCAATTCGACACCCTGTAGTTAGTTCCAACGTTAGCCAGCCTAGCTGACACTGATCCTGCCGTCCGTCCATGGCGCCGTAAATGTAAATTAGCTACCAAAGTACTACCTCAATTCTTTAGTAACGAGGATAGACATCTTTCGCTTCTTCGTGTGTTTTAAAGCAAAGCCAACTCAGTATTTCAGATCCTGAACTTTTGGGACGAAGAAATAAAACTCCTAAGGTCAGTTGGTCGATGAAACTGTGGTAAGAGAAAATCTTTTATGGAGGCATAACTAATCATTGTCAGGTCAAAACAATATAGGTTTAGCAAAAGATTGCTAAAATTCTGCAGCAGCACTTGAGAGAATTCAGTACCACCCTCTTTGCTCCACCAGTCCAGCTCAATCGTGCTTTGCTGATGGTCTGATGATTTGTTAAAGGTGATCTTGCTTCTTTAATGAGATGCTTCGAATTTTACAGTTTTTCCAGATCCATTTCTGCTCATCACGTGGCCGAGTTGTGAAGGCTAGTGGTTTTACATGGGGCCAATTGCCTGTTTGATACCTTGTAGTGCTCCTTCGTTCAGGTAGACTGACAGACAGAGTGTAAACCACTTCTGGAAAGGATTACTTCAAAGTTTTAACGGCTGGACTGTGAAGAAGCTTCCCTATCGTCGGAGATTATAGTCGATCAAATCTGTCGTCTCTGGCCTTGTTAATTACTGGTGCCGTATCTTTCTTCTCCTTACTGGTGCCTTATCTTTCTTCTCCCTAAGAAAGTGAGTAGAGCCGTGGAGGACAAATGTCGACCTTTTCTTAGGAAAGGTTTCTTGAATACGCAGGCGGAGCTAAATTTCAATGGGACAACACTTGTCTTCCTAAATGGAAGGAGGACTTGGTCTTACGAGATTGGATCTTTGGACCGTTGCTCGCATACGCAAATGCCTCTGGGGACTGTCATACATGGCTGGTTCCCTTTAGATTGCATGTTTTACACAGTTATCCATGAGCGAGGATAGTATTTGGGCTGTTCAAGCATTTTCAACATCAAACTATGCTTGAAGAAAGTTATTAAAGTTCGGGAGAATCCTTCAATAACTCAGCTCTCTCTCTCTCTCTAAATGCAAGAGTGGCTGTTGATATATCCCTTTCTGTTTGGACCTGGCCCTCTGTTATGTCAGAAGAACTTGTCGCTCTTCGTGGTGCGCTGTGGCCAAATACTTCTGTCGCCGACGAAGTAGCCTGTACCGCTTCCTCTAATGATCTTCTGAAATGTTCTACTGCTTGGAGCATTCTTCTTGAGATTTTATTTGGTTGCCGTTGTAGTTGCTTGTTGCCAGGATGTGAATTATGTTGTCTACGGTTGTTCCGTGGAGTTGTACGAGATGGTTGCTGGGCTTGTAACGGGGTTTGCCTCCATGTTTTACAGCGGTGATAAGAAATGCTCGACTTACCCAGAAAGAAAAAGTATCGCTGGTTGGTGGTGAATATGATCAGATAAGAATGTAATTTTCAGGGTCCACTAGTATCTTTCTCCTTTGCATGTTCTGATCATAAGGAGAGATTATAACAGTGATAAAGTTCCCATCATGTGGACCCAGATCCCGCACTTTCCATTTGACATATCTTCAAAAATGGATGATTGAAGAGTTTCACTGTTCTGCAACATCTTCTCAGCGCTAAGTTTTTGAATTCAAAAGAGGACTTTGAACCCGGGTGCTTGTCCTTTTCCGTTTTTTTTCCTCCTCCAAGAACTGAACTCATCTCCCGGTTGCCATTCTCTAGTGCTTTCCCTTTTGATGCACAAGAACTAATACTCATCAGGCAAATGAGCTACTCTCTGATTCAAAAGGAATCAAGTGTTTCTTTCCATTTTCTGCTAGAAACTTCCGGGACCGATTTATAATTGATGTTACTCTTGTTGAATATCAATACGAACTCAGCTCGTTAAACTCTCACTTGCAGCTAATTAATTTTGTAAGTCGATTCTGTAAAATGGTCTTAACTGCTATTCCTAAAGTTACTTGTTTCTCTGTACATACCCTTTTCCTTATTATGAGGTTGTTTTTGTTCAATGAGGGTGTTGACAAAGGCGCATGTTCTAATAATGGAGATCTAATTGATCCTGATGTTGATAATTTTGAAGGATCTAGTTACAATTTTGGAGGTGCGGACAAATGTGGGACTAGAGTGAAAGTTAGAGATTTCTTTTTATATAGATAAAAGAAAAGTTCGGGGCAGAATTGAAATCGGACTAGAAAAATTCCAAACTTTAGGTCCAATCATTTGAGTTCTAAGACTTTTTAAAGTAGCTCAATGAAGTATTTTCAAATGATTTATATCGTCCGGAGAGGAGAATATTGTCTTAGTAACTTTTGGTTCTTGAGTTGTCCTACAAATAAATGGCTGTTAGGAGAAATGTTTCCCCAATTGAGCCATTGAACAATGTTGTTTCAATCCAATCTTTTCTTCAAATCGATGACATCTCTATGCAAATCATTTCATGCACGAACCCTAATTCCTGATTGGAGATAAATCTCTAATGTTGATCAGGGTTGCGCCAAGATCATCTCAATCGTGTAATCCGATTGTTTGTCATTGAAGGCAAATAATGTGCACGTAACAATGAGGGCTCCGCTTAATCTTCCGATCTTTGACTTATTAGCAAATGAAGACTTGCGCAGAGAAGGATGGAAACCACATGACCTAACCTTTAAATTCACATTATTTGTGCTGTGCACTATCAAATTTTAGCCTTTCAGATTTCATTCCGTGATGATCGCCATGAAAAATATTTTTGACACTGCGCATGACAACTTATAGGACCGCCAATGTGTACTCTATGTTACAATAATTTTAGGACTTTCCAATGCACTTTTTCTTGATTGAACTATAGAAATCAATCGCAACATGTGAATCATTGATCCACTCTATCCTCCTTATTATTCGCTTAGTATGATAGTTTGTATAGCTGTATTGCAACTGTGCTATGCTTTGAAGAATCCTGAATTGGTAGAAAGAGAAATGATTATGTGATCGTCTTTGATCCACTATAAGATTAACAGCTTGTTTTGGGCTATAATTTGTGTCCCATAACCTGCTATTACTCTCATAATCACCAAAAAATTTCAAGTTAGAAAGGATTTTGCACGGACTATTCGAAAGAAAGCAATATCAAACAACTTCTTAAAAATTTATAGAATGTCTCTCAAATTGTAGCTGGACACTAAACACGCACCTTGGAAGTCTAGTTTATGTTTGGACGGTATAATCTCAATTGTAAATCTACACATAATTACCGCGTGTTTTACATAAAATACTCATTGATTGAGAGATCGCGTCGTTAGAAATAATTGAAAGTACCGTCAGACTGCCAGACTAGTAACTTCTTTTATGTTTTTCACATTTTCTTGTTGTATGTATAAGTTTGAGAATATATGCACATGCTTAAAAAAATTCTACTTTTTTCTCCCTTATTTTGAAAAGCTTGGAACTGTGAAAGGCTACTTTTCAAATGTATAAATATTTACTTCTATCTAGTGAAAATAGTTCCATGAACAAAGCTGAGTCATGACTGAGTGCCCGAAGTCCAGCTCAGGTAATCGCGAACGACACCTCGTTCCTTACATGTGTTTCAGCTCCCGACGGAAACCGAAGCACCATATCGACCAGTTCGATCTAGGTGTAGCTAACAGATACCCTTCTGCTCATGCAACTTGGAATCCCATGAACTGGCTCTTAGTACCGACACACACATGCCCAGTGCAGACTACGTCTGATGATAGCTAAGGCTCGAGGAATAGTCGAAGCATAAAATCATCAAAGAACTGAGCGTACGAGAACTCACCCAACAATCAGCAGTATCCGAAAGGACCCCCAAGCACGTGCAGACGATGACAACTCCGGACGTCGCTTGAAACGCGACTGGAACTCGAGACAATCACTGCGGGAGGAAAGACATGGCTTCTAGCGCTTCAGAAGCGCATTAACAGCTCCTGATGCGCAGTCTGATCAACCGGTCGGTGAACTGGGGGAAGACGCACGTGGTGTCCTTTTACTTCGAAATGGATTTACCGTCTAATTCACAACCGAAGTCACAGAAACTGAGTTGCCCTTTTTTTACCGGTCTCCGAACTCTAGCAAGAATCTGCATGAGAGACGTCATGAATGAAGACGCAAACGTTGCTCTTAGCGCTTTCTACGGAAAACTCAGCTGAATTGGTTAGTCACCAAGCCCTTTCGCTCTGACAACGGAAAGGGTGAATTTGAACTCGGCTGTGCCGGGACTATGGAATCGACTTTGTGGCCATCTTAAACATCGTTTCAAATGGTATGTATGTCATGGCTTCTGATCTGTCATGAATGCGGTAACACAGGCTGGAGGACACTAATAAGGATGGTGGATGGAGATTAATATATCGCAAATCAGCCAATGGCCTCGGTGGATTTTAATATAATAGCTGATAAAATAGAAGAAGCAAAGCTTTCTTTTTCTTAAGTGGGGTCCTGAGAAATCACCAGTTTTTTCATACAGCTCTGCAAGGGAGCGCACCCCTTATGTAAGTAAAAGGAGGAGTGATGAAATTGAAGGGCGTTGTTGGGTCTATTGAATTTAATGTACGAGGGTTCACCTGAAAGATCAGATCTTGACCAATCTCTGTCAATATTTGATACTTCATCATCCCTAGCTACATAGCATGTTTCATGGTGAAGAACAACCCACGTCTTCCTTTTTTTTTTTTTTTTCCTTTTACCGATTTCAGATGGAGGAAGACCACATGTATGCACGTAAGATGAAAGATGCCAACAAAATGTGCAGCATTGATAGGTGAAAAGTGCAATAATGCCATGGACAGGATGATCTTCACACGGAAGGACTTAATGTGGTTCAGAGAGGGGGAGAGTCTGTGTTATTATTAGGTGTTCGTTGCATCTAAGCTGATCAAAGTGCAAGTTAGAGGACACTGATAATGCAATAACATTGCATGAACGATTCTTCTTCTTCTTCTTCTTCTTCTTCTTCTTCTTCAATTCAAAGATATGTCTTGGCTATTGGTAATGATTCAAATTTTCGAAAAATGGAACAGACTACAAAAATTCATAGCAGTTTGTTCATTCAGACTTGGAGATCAAAGACACATATACCTTGAACGAGAAACTTCAGCAGAAAAGAACAAGGAAAACTAAGTCGATACTCATATTAACACTTATGCATTAAAACCCTAAATTTCACAGTCGGTCTCACACAAAAAATCGAACACAAATCTCAACAATCCCTAATCAGAGACAAATGTTTCGACGTCTGCCATGCCCCCAACAAAAAAAAAAAATTGCACATACATATATATAAGAAAGAAAGTAGGGCGAAGGAAAAGGCCAGAGAAGATCAAAGGTCATACGTTCTTTAATTGTGACGTCAATGTTGATGGTGATGGTGATGAGAATGATGCCTGGATGTATCGCGCCCATCTGGATCACCTCCATGATGATGCGGCTGTGAACTGCTGGCCTGCAAGTCCGAACCGCCGCCGCCCGGCCGAAATGCGTTCAGCGCCGCCAGCATGCCCAAGTGGCTGTCAGCGACCGTCACTCCGCCGCCACTACTGATTCCCTGGCCCAATTGTTGGCTAGACAAGAGGGTCATTGGGATGGGGAAGTTCATGAGATGAAGGCCACTGGAGATGGAGCCTCTGAACATGGAAGCGTTGCTGTTGCTGGCTCCAGAAGGGAGCGTCCACAAGGGTCGCCACTTATCACTTGGCTGCTTGAATTCGGCACCATCCAGAACGTGGTCGGGTTCCCTGCAGAGCTCGACGATCCCGCCGCGGTGCCTGGTGGCTGCAACAGATAGTTCCCCATCATCATGCTCTGATTGCTGAATTCCGGCTGCTCGGGCCTCCGCTTCCTCCCTAAACTTGCCTCCTCTCCTTCTTCCTCGGCCGCTGCTTCAGCATCGGCCTCGTGCAGCTCTTGCTTCGCTTCCGACATGGCGCCGCTGTTCGCGTTAAATGAATTATCCGACGATGGCCAACGCCAGGGAACAGAATTCTGTGCTGCGAGGCGGTGACGGGCTCGTCGACAGCGGCGATGCCCCGCTCCCACTGACCGACGCCGTGCAGCATCATGCTCCTGAGGTGCGGGGACGCAGCAGCGAAGCTGGTGGAGGCGGGGCTGAAATAGCC
The DNA here is from genome assembly GCA_019149425.1 of Psidium friedrichsthalianum. NCBI lineage: Eukaryota > Viridiplantae > Streptophyta > Magnoliopsida > Myrtales > Myrtaceae > Psidium > Psidium friedrichsthalianum. The sequence continues at coordinate 13,805 of JAGVVM010005991.1, forward strand.
GCTGCGGTAGTGGGAGGGGGCGGACATGCTGGAGCCGCTGCTGCGGAGGGAGATGTTGAGGGAGGTGAAGTTGGCGGGGATGGTGCCGGTGCCGGTAGCGGCGATCACAGCGGGCTCGGCCTGCTGGAGGAGCCACTCGATGGTCTCGCCGTCGGTCTTGTGGCCGAGCTCGCGGGTGAGCTGGAAGACCCGGCGGCGCACTGGGCAGGCATGCGGATGCGGCGGCCGCGGCCATCGACCTTGGTGTGCCGGTCCTTAGTGGAGTTCCGCTTGGGAGGGGCCTTCTTGGGCAGCTCGGGGGCCTGGCGGCTGGTGCTGGGGTCGCCGGTGCCGGGGGCGGAGACAGCGAGGGAGGCGTAGGAGGGGGTGGAAGAAGGAGGGGGAGGTGGCGGTTGGCGGTGGTCATTGGTTCGGTCGAGCAATTGGAGAGGGAAATTAGGTCTGCGGAAGCCATTATCATCATCCATGTCTCTGGATCATAATAATATAATATGGCGGTGGTGGACTATACTACACTTCTCACTATGTTGGACTGTTTTCCCCTCTTTTTTTCTCCTTTTTTTTTCTTCCCTTCTCTTGCAATCTGTAGATGACCCAGCTATTCAGTGAACCCTAGTGGGTCTCCCCCTCTCTCTCTCTCTCTCTCTCTCTCTAACAGTGGGATATACAAGGTTCCTTTCAGGTGGGAGCTGGCAAAAATGAGTTGTTTTTTTTTTTTCTCCGTCTGGAGGGAGAGAGAGAGAGAGAGAGATAGAGGATAAGGAGAGGGAGAGAGAGAAAGCTTGAAGCAACAAATACATAATGAGAAGGAATGATGAAGGGTATTCAACCAAAACAGGAGAAAGGGTCACTAAGGGAAATAATTATTCTTTCAAAAAGCAAAAAATCTTTTCATTGGTGAATTTCGGCCCTCGAAACGCGTCTCTCACGATATTATCAGAGACGGTATATTTTAACCGCGGATTCGCATACCACCGCAGTTTATTTTGCATAAAAATATTCATTGATTGAGAGGTCGTGCGATCGAAAATAATTGACGATACCATCAAACAGTAAAGCGAGCAGCTTCTTTCCGACTTTTTTGATAATTATTTTACCGGATTTTTCCTTTTTTAAAAAATTATTATTATTATTTTTTTTTGTGGGCTGAGTGATGTTGTGCTTGATAACTTGTTGGTTGAGGACAGAGGGAACCCGTCGGCACTCGGTTCAGAATCCACGTGCGGTGCTCCTCATCGTTCAAGCTATAAAGACAGTGGAGACCCTGAGCGTGTGGGTCCCATCCCCTCCCCCTCCTTTTCTTTCCCCCTCTTCCCCCCACAAGTCAAAAAAGAAGAAAAAAAAAAAAGAAGAATTCCTTCCAAATGATTTTAGGACCCATGAATCCAATACATTAGTAAAAAAGAAGAGAACATGATCATTCGGACAAAAAAGAAAAAAATTTAAAAAAAGAAGAGAAAAAGACGATGAGGTGGGTTCACATCTCATTCCGAGAAAACACATTGCTTTTTGTACTTCTTTTCTAGCTAGCTCTTCTTAAGAGCTGGAACCCAAAGAGACTAGTATGGTGATTAGACTGGTTCATGCCTTTACCAAGATTGTGTTTCTCTTTTGCTTAATCCATAAGCCTCATAAAGATTCTTTCAAAAAAAAAATTATCTATCTGGTTCATGATTCATAGGATAATTCAAGGTTCAAATTCTCCTTCTTTCAATGCTCTTGGCCTATGTTCAGTAGTTTGGATACAAGTCGGGATGCGATAAATTTTATCACATCCAATCTCTGGTTCCTGCCCAAGACGAAATAAAATCAGATACAAGGGGATATAACCCAGATGAAAATATACCATGGAATAGGTGGGATAAGTGTGGATACAATTTATTGTATCATTTATATAAAAGGCATGTTCCTCGAATTACAACTTCTTAAAATAATAGAAGTAAAATAATAACTGAATATAAGTAAATGAATTCTGATAAAAACAAATTTTTTATTCTTATTCCATATTTTTATTTGAATATATATTTAGCGTTAAATTTTATTACATATTTAACGTATTTTAGTATTCTAGTGTATTATTTATATTAGCATAATTTTTTAAATAAGTTCTATTAAGGAATATTGGAAGGGAAAAAAAGAAATAAATAGAGAGGGAAATAGAAAAAAATTAGTAAATATAATAAAGTAGGCAAGGCGTCCAATCATTATACTTTTCGGAATTGCAAATGTGAATGGTAATGTTTTCTTTCTTACTAAATTTGACATTTGTTGTGTGATCTACCTCGTTGATGTTGCTCTAACCTGTTTACATTGTCATAGTCAAACATGTGGCTCTGGAATGTTACAATGAACTTCTTTAATTTGCTGTTTTAGATTTAGATCGTACACTAATAATGGAGTGGTTGATATATGTTATCTTCGTTGGTGCGTTTGTGTTTTCTTTAGTAGTGGATTGCAAAAGATTTTTACCATTCCCATTTATGCATTTTTAGGTTCATTTCCACCGTATGTCATTTGTATAAAAAAAAATTGAATAGGATAGCATGTGAAATATCTGATTTTGTTGTCGTGATTCACCACATAACAGGCTGAAAATGACAATATCCCTGGATTTCATATCCTATCATATCCATCGCATCTTGACTAGAAATGTAGACCACCAAACATAACCTTATTTGCAACTAATCTTACTTTGAGCTTGAGACTACCTGACTTAATTAGGGTTTTCCAAGATTCTTCCGAGTTCAATATGCTCAGCTTATGGAGATACTCTTGTTTATTTATAAGTCGAGAATAATCTAACTTGAGATTTTCATCTATGTTTTTGACCCTTCGTGCACGCATGTATCGAGAATTTTGATTCATACTCTCCCTTTGGTCGCTGCACGAAATGCATTTGTCGCATTAAAAAAGAAGAACAAGACTTGGTCGAAAGGATCAAATACACATTGAATTTCAAAGTTGAGATATGTTATTTTATCTTTTTTCCTTTCTTTTTTCTTTTTCCCCTGAGTTCTCTCCCAATTGCTCCTTCTTCCTTGATGTTCCGCCTCCATATGCCATGCACGCCACCATTCCGACTGCTCTTCCCGTCGTTGCGTCAGCCATCGCGATTTAAGCCACCACATCAATCTGTCCTTCTCCCTACATCTCTGAGGTTGAGACCCTAAGGATGGCGGCCGGGAGCAGGCGACAATGAGTCTAGAGATGTCTGGTCCGGCGAAAAGCTAAGGAAGGAGAGGACGACAGAAGAAAGAGTTAAGGTTTTCATAGGGGACATTAAATATATTAAAATATATTTAATGTCCCCTATGAAAACCTTAACTCTTTCTTCTGTCGTCCTCTCCTTCCTTAGCTTTTCGCCGGACCAGACATCTCTAGACTCATTGTCGCCTGCTCCCGGCCGCCATCCTTAGGGTCTCAACCTCAAGATGTAGGGAGAAGGACAGATTGATGTGGTGGCTTAATCGCGATGGCTGACGCAACGACGGGAAGAGCGTCGGAATGGTGGCGTGCAATGGCATATGGAGGCGGAACATCAAGGAAGAAGGAGCAATTGGGAGAGAACTCAGGGGAAAAAGAAAAAGAAAGGAAAAGATAAAATAACATATCTCAACTTTTGAAATTCAATGTGTATTTTGATCCTTTCGACCAAGTCTTGTTCTTCTTTTTTAATGCGACAAATGCATTTCGTGCAGCGACCAAAGGGAGAGTATGAATCAAATTCTCGATACATGCGTGCACGAAGGGTCAAAAACATAGATGAAAATCTCAAGTTAGATTTATTCTCGACTTATAAATAAACAAGAGTATCTCCATAAGCTGAGCATATTGAACTCGGAAGAATCTTGGAAAACCCTATTAAGTCAGGTAGTCTCAAGCTCAAAGTAAGATTAGTTGCAAATAAGGTTATGTTTGGTGGTCTACATTTCTAGTCAAGATGCGATTGGATATGATAGGATATGAAATCCAGGGATATTGTCATTTTCAGCCTGTTATGTGGTGAATCACGACAACAAAATCAGATATTTTCACATGCTATCCTATTCATTTTTTTTTTATACAAATGACATACGGTGGAAATGAACCTAAAAATGCATAAATGGGAATGTAAAATCTTTTGCAATCCACTACTAAAGAAACCACAACGCACCAACGAAGATAACATATATCACCACTCCATTATTAGTGTACGATCTAAATCTAAAACAGCAAATTAAAGAGTTCATTGTAACATTCCAGAGCCACATGTTTGACTATGACAATGTAAACAGGTTAGAGCAACATCAACGAGGTAGATCACACAACAAATGTCAAATTTAGTAAGAAAGAAAACATTACCATTCACATTTGCAATTCCGAAAGTATAATGATTGGACGCCTTGCCTACTTTATTATATTTACTAATTTTTTTCTATTTTCCCTCTCTATTTATTTCTTTTTTTCCCTTCCAATATTCCTTAATAGAACTTATTTAAAAAATTATGCTAATATAATAATACACTAGAATACTAAAATACGTTAAATATGTAATAAAATTTAACGCTAAATATATATTCAAATAAAATATGGAATAAGAATAAAAATTGTTTTTATCAGAATTCATTTACTTATATTCAGTTATTATTTTACTTCTATTATTTTAGAAGTTGTAATTCGAGGAACATGCCTTTTATAAAATGATACAATAAATTGTATCCACACTTATCCCACCTATTCCATGGTATATTTTCATCTGGTTTATATCCCCTTGTATCTGATTTTATTTCGTCTTGGCAGGAACCAGAGATTGGATGTGATAAAATTTATCGCATCCCGACTTGTATCCAAACTACTGAACATAGGCCAAGAGCATTGAAAGAAGGAGAATTTGAACCTTGAATTATCCTATGAATCATGAACCAGATAGATAATTTTTTTTTGAAAGAATCTTTATGAGGCTTATGGATTAAGCAAAAGAGAAACACAATCTTGGTAAAGGCATGAACCAGTCTAATCACCATACTAGTCTCTTTGGGTTCCAGCTCTTAAGAAGAGCTAGCTAGAAAAGAAGTACAAAAGCATGTGTTTTCTCGGAATGAGATGTGAACCCACCTTCATCGTCTTTTTCTCTTCTTTTTTTAAATTTTTTTCTTTTTGTCCGAATGATCATGTTCTCTTCTTTTTTACTAATGTATTGGATTCATGGGTCCTAAAATCATTTGGAAGGAATTCTTCTTTTTTTTTTTCTTCTTTTTTGACTTGTGGGGGGAAGAGGGGGAAAGAAAAGGAGGGGGAGGGGATGGGACCCACACGCTCAGGGTCTCCACTGTCTTTATAGCTTGAACGATGAGGAGCACCGCACGTGGATTCTGAACCGAGTGCCGACGGGTTCCCTCTGTCCTCAACCCAACAAGTTATCAAGCACAACATCACTCAGCCCCACAAAAAAAAATAATAATAATAATTTTTTAAAAAAGGAAAAATCCGGTAAAATAATTATCAAAAAAGTCGGAAAGAAGCTGCTCGCTTTACTGTTTGATGGTATCGTCAATTATTTTCGATCGCACGACCTCTCAATCAATGAATATTTTTATGCAAAATAAACTGCGGTGGTATGCGAATCCGCGTTAAAATTATACCGTCTCTGATAATATCGTGAGAGACGCGTTTCGAGGGCCGAATTCACCAATGAAAAGATTTTTTGCTTTTTGAGAATAATTATTTCCTTAGTGACCCTTTCTCCTGTTTTTGGTTGAATACCCTTCATCATTCTTCTCATTATGTATTTGTTGCTTCAAGCTTTCTCTCTCTCCCTCTCCTTATCCTCTATCTCTCTCTCTCTCTCTCTCCCTCCAGACGGAGAAAAAAAAAAACAACTCATTTTTGCCAGCTCCCACCTGAAAGGAACCTTGTATATCCCACTGTTAGAGAGAGAGAGAGAGAGAGAGAGGGGGAGACCCACTAGGGTTCACTGAATAGCTGGGTCATCTACAGATTGCAAGAGAAGGGAAGAAAAAAAAGGAGAAAAAAAGAGGGGAAAACAGTCCAACATAGTGAGAAGTGTAGTATAGTCCACCACCGCCATATTATATTATTATGATCCAGAGACATGGATGATGATAATGGCTTCCGCAGACCTAATTTCCCTCTCCAATTGCTCGACCGAACCAATGACCCACCGCCAACCGCCACCTCCCCCTCCTTCTTCCACCCCCTCCTACGCCTCCCTCGCTGTCTCCGCCCCCGGCACCGGCGACCCCAGCACCAGCCGCCAGGCCCCCGAGCTGCCCAAGAAGGCCCCTCCCAAGCGGAACTCCACTAAGGACCGGCACACCAAGTCGATGGCCGCGGCCGCCGCATCCGCATGCCTGCCCAGTGCGCCGCCCGGGTCTTCCAGCTCACCCGCGACTCGGCCACAAGACCGACGGCGAGACCATCGAGTGGCTCCTCCAGCAGGCCGAGCCCGCTGTGATCGCCGCTACCGGCACCGGCACCATCCCCGCCAACTTCACCTCCCTCAACATCTCCCTCCGCAGCAGCGGCTCCAGCATGTCCGCCCCCTCCCACTACCGCAGCGGCTATTTCATCCCCGCCTCCACCAGCTTCGCTGCTGCGTCCCCGCACCTCAGGAGCATGATGCTGCACGGCGTCGGTCAGTGGGAGCGGGGCATCGCCGCTGTCGACGAGCCCGTCACCGCCTCGCAGCACAGAATTCTGTTCCCTGGCGTTGGCCCATCGTCGGATAATTCATTTAACGCGAACAGCGGCGCCATGTCGGAAGCGAAGCAGAGCTGCACGAGGCCGATGCTGAAGCAGCGGCCGAGGAAGAAGGAGAGGAGGCAAGTTTAGGGAGGAAGCGGAGGCCCGAGCAGCCGGAATTCAGCAATCAGAGCATGATGATGGGGAACTATCTGTTGCAGCCACCAGGCACCGCGGCGGGATCGTCGAGCTCTGCAGGGAACCCGACCACGTTCTGGATGGTGCCGAATTCAAGCAGCCAGTGATAGTGGCGACCCCTTGTGGACGCTCCCTTCTGGAGCCAGCAACAGCAACGCTTCCATGTTCAGAGGCTCCATCTCCAGTGGCCTTCATCTCATGAACTTCCCATCCCAATGACCCTCTTGTCTAGCCACAATTGGGCCAGGGAATCAGTAGTGGCGGCGGAGTGACGGTCGCTGACAGCCACTTGGGCATGCTGGCGGCGCTGAACGCATTTCGGCCGGCGCGCGGCGGTTCGGACTTGCAGGCCAGCAGTTCACAGCCGCATCATCATGGAGGTGATCCAGATGGGCGCGATACATCCAGCATCATTCTCATCACCATCACCATCAACATTGACGTCACAATTAAGAACGTATGACCTTTTGATCTTCTCTGGCCTTTTCCTTCGCCCTACTTTCTTTCTTATATATATGTATGTGCAATTTTTTTTTTTTTGTTGGGGGCATGGCAGACGTCGAAACATTTGTCTCTGATTAGGGATTGTTGAGATTTGTGTTCGATTTTTTGTGTGAGACCGACTGTGAAATTTAGGGTTTTTAATGCATAGTGTTAATATGAGTATCGACTTAGTTTTTCCTTGTTCTTTTCTGCTGAAGTTTCTCGTTCAAGGTATATGTGTCTTTGATCTCCAAGTCTGAATGAACAAACTGCTATGAATTTTTTGTAGTCTGTTCCATTTTTCGAAATTTGAATCATTACCAATAGCCAAGACATATCTTTGAATTGAAGAAGAAGAAGAAGAAGAAGAAGAAGAAGAAGAATCGTTCATGCAATGTTATTGCATTATCAGTGTCCTCTAACTTGCACTTTGATCAGCTTAGATGCAACGAACACCTATAATAACACAGACTCTCCCCCTCTCTGAACCACATTAAGTCCTTCCGTGTGAAGATCATCCTGTCCATGGCATTATTGCACTTTTCACCTATCAATGCTGCACATTTTGTTGGCATCTTTCATCTTACGTGCATACATGTGGTCTTCCTCATCTGAATCGGTAAAAGGAAAAAAAAAAAAAAGGAAGACGTGGGTTGTTTCTTCCCATGAACATGCTATGTAGCTAGGGATGATGAAGTATCAAATATTGACAGAGATTGGTCAAGATCTGATCTTTCAGGTGAACCCTCGTACATTAAATTCATAGACCCAACAACGCCCTCAATTTCATCACTCCTCCTTTTACTTACATAAGGGGTGCGCTCCCTGCAGAGCTGTATGAAAAAACTGGTGATTTCTCAGGACCCCACTTAAGAAAAGAAAGCTTTGCTTCTTTCTATTTTATCAGCTATTATATTAAAATCCACCGAGGCCATTGGCTGATTTGCGATATATTAATCTCCATCCACCATCCTTAATAGTGTCCTCCAGCCTGTGTTACCGCATTCATGACAGATCAGAAGCCATGACATACATACCATTTGAAACGATGTTTAAGATGGCCACAAAGTCGATTCCATAGTCCCGGCACAGCCGAGTTCAAATCACCCTTTCCGTTGTCAGGCGAAAGGGCTTGGTGACTAACCAATTCAGCTGAGTTTTCCGTAGAAAGCGCTAAGAGCAACGTTTGCGTCTTCATTCATGACGTCTCTCATGCAGATTCTTGCTAGAGTTCGGAGACCGGTAAAAAAGGGCAACTCAGTTTCTGTGACTTCGGTTGTGAATTAGACGGTAAATCCATTTCGAGTAAAGGACACCACGTGCGTCTTCCCCCAGTTCACCGACCGGTTGATCAGACTGCGCATCAGAGCTGTTAATGCGCTTCTGAAGCGCTAGAAGCCATGTCTTTCCTCCCGCAGTGATTGTCTCGAGTTCCAGTCGCGTTTCAAGCGACGTCCGGAGTTGTCATCGTCTGCACGTGCTTGGGGGTCCTTTCGGATACTGCTGATTGTTGGGTGAGTTCTCGTACGCTCAGTTCTTTGATGATTTTATGCTTCGACTATTCCTCGAGCCTTAGCTATCATCAGACGTAGTCTGCACTGGCATGTGTGTGTCGGTACTAAGAGCCAGTTCATGGGATTCCAAGTTGCATGAGCAGAGGGTATCTGTTAGCTACACCTAGATCGAACTGGTCGATATGGTGCTTCGGTTTCCGTCGGGAGCTGAACACATGTAAGGACGAGGTGTCGTTCGCGATTACCTGAGCTGGACTTCGGGCACTCAGTCATTGACTCAGCTTTGTTCATGGAACTATTTTCACTAGATAGAAGTAAATATTTATACATTTGAAAAGTAGCCTTTCACAGTTCCAAGCTTTTCAAAATAAGGAGAAAAAAGTAGAATTTTTTTAAGCATGTGCATATATTCTCAAACTTATACATACAACAAGAAAATGTGAAAAACATAAAAAGAAGTTACTAGTCTGGCAGTCTGACGGTACTTTCAATTATTTCTAACGACGCGATCTCTCAATCACTGAGTATTTTATGGAAAACACGCGGTAATTATGTGTAGATTTACAATTGAGATTATACCGTCCAAACATAAACTAGACTTCCAAGGTGCGTGTTTAGTGTCCAGCTACAATTTTGAGAGACATTCTATAATATTTTAAGAAGTTGTTTGATATTGCTTTCCTTTCGAATAGTCCGTGCAAAATCCTTTCTAACTGAAATTTTTTGGTGATTATGAGAGTAATAGCAGGTTATGGGACACAATTATGCCCAAAACAAGCTGTTAATCTTATAGTGGATCAAAGACGATCACATAATCATTTCTCTTTCTACCAATTCAGGATTCTTCAAAGCATAGCACAGTTGCAATACAGCTATACAAACTATCATACTAAGCGAATAATAAGGAGGATAGAGTGGATCAATGATTCACATGTTGCGATTGATTTCTATAGTTCAAATCAAGAAAAAGTGCATTGGAAAGTCCTAAAATTATTGTAACATAGAGTACACATTGGCGGTCCTATAAGTGTGTCATGCGCAGTGTCCAAATATTTTTTCATGGCGATCATCACGGAATGAAATCTGAAAGGCTAAAATTTGATAGTGCACAGCACAAATAATGTGAATTTAAAGGGTTAGGTCATGTGGTTTCCATCCTTCTCTGCGCAAGTCTTCATTTGCTAATAAGTCAAAGATCGGAAGATTAAGCGGAGCCCTCATTGTTACGTGCACATTATTTGCCTTCAATGACAAACAATCGATTACACGATTGAGATGATCTTGGCGCAACCCTGATCAACATTAGAGATTTATCTCCAATCAGGAATTAGGGTTTGTGCATGAAATGATTTGCATAGAGATGTCATCGATTTGAAGAAAGATTGGATTGAAACAACATTGTTCAATGGCTCAATTGGGGAAACATTTCTCCTAACAGCCATTTATTTGTAGGACACTCAAGAACCAAAAGTTACTAAGACCAATATTCTCCTCTCCGGACGATATAAATCATTTGAAAATACTTCATTGAGCTACTTTAAAAAGTCTTAGAACTCAAATGATTGGACCTAAAGTTTGGAATTTTTCTAGTCCGATTTCATTCTGCCCCGAACTTTTTTCTTTTATCTATATAAAAGAAATCTCTAACTTTCACTCTAGTCCCACATTTGTCCGCACCTCCAAAATTGTAACTAGATCCTTCAAATTATCAACATCAGGATCAATTAGATCTCCATTATTAGAACATGCGCCTTTGTCAACACCCTCTTGAACAAAACAACCTCATAATAAGGAAAAGGGTATGTACAGAGAAACAAGTAACTTTAGGAATAGCAGTTAAGACCATTTTACAGAATCGACTTACAAAATTAATTAGCTGCAAGTGAGAGTTTAACGAGCTGAGTTCGTATTGATATTCAACAAGAGTACATCAATTATAAATCAGTCCCGGAGTTTCTAGCAGAAAATGGAAAGAAACACTTGATTCCTTTTGAATCAGAGAGTAGCTCATTTGCCTGATGAGTAATTAGTTCTTGTGCATCAAAAGGGAAAGCACTAGAGAATGGCAACCGGGAGATGAGTTCAGTTCTTGGAGGAGGAAAAAAACGGAAAAGGACAAGCACCCGGGTTCAAAGTCCTCTTTTGAATTCAAAAACTTAGCGCTGAGAAGATGTGCAGACAGTGAAACTCTTCAATCATCCATTTTTGAAGATATGTCAAATGGAAAGTGCGGGATCTGGGTCCACATGATGGGAACTTTATCCCTGTTATATCTCTCCTTATGGTCAGAACATGCAAAGGAGAAAGATACTAGTGGACCCTGAAAATTACATTCTTATCTGATCATATTCACCACCAACCAGCGATACTTTTTCTTTCTGGGTAAGTCGAGCATTTCTTATCACCGCTGTAAAACATGGAGGCAAACCCCGTTACAAGCCCAGCAACCATCTCGTACAACTCCACGGAACACCGTAGACAACATAATTCACATCCTGGCAACAAGCAACTACAACGGCAACCAAATAAACATCTCAAGAAGAATGCTCCAAGCAGTAGAACATTTCAGAAGATCATTAGAGGAAGCGGTACAGGCTACTTCGTCGGCGACAGAAGTATTTGGCCACAGCGCACCACGAAGAGCGACAAGTTCTTCTGACATAACAGAGGGCCAGGTCCAAACAGAAGGGATATATCAACAGCCACTCTTGCATTTAGAGAGAGAGAGAGAGCTGAGTTATTGAAGGATTCTCCCGAACTTTAATAACTTTCTTCAAGCATAGTTTGATGTTGAAAATGCTTGAACAGCCCAAATACTATCCTCGCTCATGGATAACTGTGTAAACATGCAATCTAAAGGAACCAGCCATGTATGACAGTCCCCAGAGGCATTTGCGTATGCGAGCAACGGTCCAAAGATCCAATCTCGTAGACCAAGTCCTCCTTCCAATTTAGGAAGACAAGTGTTTGTCCCATTGAAATTTAGCTCCGCCTGCGTATTCAAGAAACCTTTCCTAAGAAAAGGTCGACATTTGTCCTCCACGGCTCTACTCACTTTCTTAGGGAGAGAAAGATAGGGCACCAGTAAGGAGAAGAAAGATACGGCACCAGTAATTAACAAGGCCAGAGACGACAGATTTGATCGACTATAATCTCCGACGATAAATTGAGGGAAGG
>JAGVVM010005992.1:0-20753 GCA_019149425.1 Psidium friedrichsthalianum
CCTGTGAAATTCTTGCAGAGAAGAGTTGTAGTCATTTTTTCACCACGCACCAATACTTTAGTTCTATTACATCAGATTTGTGGATAACTATGGTGTTTGGTGTCTTGATGTATGTCACGAGTACAAAAGTGAGGAGCAAAGTTACGACCTGTTTTAGACTCACAGTTTAGTGACTGGATTATTTGTGATGCATGTGCATGCCGCTACTTCTACTTATGAGACATTGACATCTGCCAATGACTCAAAATAGTAACTCAACGCAGACAATCTGCTGCTTACCGCTAATCAGAAATCTGTAAAGCTTGCGGATTTTGGTCTAGCAAGGGAAGAATCTGTGACTGAAATGATGACTGCTGAAACGGGGACCTACCGCTGGATGGCTCCTGAGGTTTGTACTTTCTCAGAAACATAGTTAAATCTCCTTTCTGTGTTGATATAAATCTTCATGATGTTATGGTTTCAAAACAATAGTTCAGTTGTATTTGGATAACACTATTCTACACAATGGTACCATCTCGATGGCCTTAAAACCCCGTCATGGTTCAATCATGTTCTGTGAGCCACTTATCTGATTAAGTTGAAAATGTCATTCTTTAAACTGATACCCAGACTCCAGCTCCATGAAAGGAATCTGAATAAGTGAAGTAAAAGGATTTTTTTACTAGGATTGGTCATCACTTCGGTTTGGTACTTTTGGTTTACTCTATTTGAGACCCTGATGGCACATCTATATTTATTAGTACCAATTTTGTTAGCTTATCTTTGTTCTTGGAGAAAACATTCACATTATGATCAATGCACAAAACAGTTAGCCCCCATTTCATGCTGTTTAAGTGCAGGAACATATGGATAGATTGGGCATAGGTGGAGACAATAGGGTTGTTTAAAGTGCTTTCAGTACATTGCTAACATCAGGAAATGGAATAATCGGGAATCTCAAGTAACTGGCCGAGCCTGACCATTCCATTCTATTATGTTGATTGAGAGCAGTGTTGACTGGAAGTAGACATTCCATGGTAGAGAGCTTTGGCATGATCATGTGCTATGATGCCTTTTCCCAGGGTCTTCTTTTCTGACTTTTCTGAGGTACCGTTTTCATAGTGATTGACGGGGGCTTTTTTGGCTGTTAACTTAATTTGTGATCAAGACTACTGAGAACTAAATAAGACTTCCAGTACTTTCAGGAGCACTTGGGGCTTCAGAAATGGTATCATGGAGAGGGGCAGAGAGAGAGAGATGTGGCGTACAGTCAGTTTTTAGATCCTTGAAGGTCTGACACTTGAGCATGTGTCTGTTGTCTGACTGCATAGAAAGGTGTACAGGGTATTCTCTGACTCAGATGGTAAATCTGCAGATGTTTACCCTGAATGTAATATTAAAAATGGAAGGAACAAGAAGTCTTTTCTCGTAATCGGCTTCTCACCTCTTTGAATTAGAGATTATGCAAATACATACCTCGTTATGATAGTTCTGATGTTGCATTGCTGGATTGCATAATTTTACTATGGTGTTTCTCTTCATCAGGCTCTCTGTCAGATGAATATCTGTTTGGAGCACGTCTGTTAATAGCCGACTACCTTTGTTAACCCAAGTGTCTTTGCAGTTGTATAGCACTGTGACTTTGCGGCAGGGGGAAAAGAAGCATTACAACAATAAAGTTGATGTCTATAGCTTCGGAATCGTTCTATGGGAACTATTGACCAACCGAATGCCATTTGAAGGCATGTCCAATCTGCAAGCTGCTTATGCGGCCGCTTTTAAGGTTAGCTGTTTGTTTCAATTCTTCTCTGCCAATTTCTGGATTTCTTTTGTCGTTACTTTACACATCTGCATCTAAGTATTTGTTAAGCCTCAAAAAAGCTTTTGGCAATTCTTTGTCGAAGCTTTTTGAGAGGTTGCCACTTGATGAGAGTATACTTGTTTTGAGGGTGATCAAAAATTTGCCTTTACGAAAGAACCAGGCCAAGTTGATTGAGTTACTCAAGTAAACGGGCTTTGAAATATTTGCCAGATTTTGCTCCCACATAGTGAAATGTAAAATCTGATGGCTCTGAACTCTACACCATTGGGTTTTTTTTTTTCTTTTAATGGCCGGTGAAGCAAACATTAGTTCTTGTTATAAATATGTCAATCCATCCTTCGCAATTTGCTGTCATGCATTATATCACAACTTGCCGGGCATAATGCAGTTTTATGCTGATTAGAGCAAATTCACTATGTCCTAGTCTATTGCATAATTTTCTTTACTTCTTTATGCTGGATCTGGCTGAGCTTTGGACTTTCTTTGACCATAAGGTTTTTCATATGAATTGCAGCAAGAGAGGCCGGCTCTTCCAGGGGATATATCCCCCGATCTTGCCTTCATCATACAGTCATGCTGGGTCGAGGACCCTAACATGAGGCCCAGCTTCAGCCAGATCATCCGCATGCTCAATACTTTTCTCTTCACTATTTCGCCGCCTCCGCAATCCTCACAAGAACCAGATTCCAACGAGGCTGCAACAACTAGTAATGGCCCCATGGCGCTGTCCACTGCTCGAGCTAAAGGGAAGTTTTCTTTTCTTCGCCAACTTTTTGCCGCTAAAAGAACTAGGAACTCGCAGTGACCCGGTGGAATCTTGGGGAAGATTCGAATTCCAATTTTGAAGGGTCATATGGCCTTTTAGTAGTTGGTGCAACCCTTTTAGGGTATTTTGAGTAGCTGAATAGCGGCGCGGATGCGTAGCAGCAGAGGAGGGACAGGCGAGATTAAAAGAAATATATTCGATACAAGTAGGACTGCTATTTCGTGCTGATATCATAAAAGGAATGAAATAGAATAGCAAGAACTCTCTCATAACAATGCCACTTATCCTTTCGTCTGATCAAATGCCCTGGGGAAAAGTCGCACTAGGCATTGAGATCTCGATCAATTTGCGACTATTCTTATCAGAATAACGGATGGTGGGGAATGGTTATTTTGCGAATACGAGCCATCTAGGGTCAGTTGAGGTCTATAGAATTGGCCAGATTTGAAGCATGTTGGAGTGGGCTATCCATCAAATATCAATCCCTTTTGCTAAATCTATGAGGAAAATAAGAGCATGGTTCTGGAGCCTGACTTCATTTGGTTTTTTTTTTTTTTTTCAGAAGCCTGGTTCTGTTTTCTACTCTGATTGCTGAGATCCATGATCCAGCAGTGCTTGGGGGCAAAATGTGAGTTCAATTATGGGGAAAGTGGCTTTGAAAAAGTTCTGTGAAGCTCACTCCAAAGCCTGCTAAAAAAAAAGGGAAGTGGGGAATCTGACTCCCTCAAGGCATATCATATGAGGGAGCAATGGTTGGTCTCTTTAACCTCTTTTACAGAGCGAACAGGGGAAATCAATTCCTTTTGAATCAAATGCAGTGCAATGCAGTTTCACTTATGAAGATTAAGGGGGCTTCACATCGATTTTGATTCAATGGTTGTGCTTGAGTCGGGATCGGAGTGTGTGGTGGTGGAAAAAGCCGGGTCGATCGACCCACTTTCCACGTCGTCCTCGTGAGGTTTTATTTTTGTTTTCCCGCCGAAAAAGATGGTTGCTCGGTATTTGGATGGTCCGGCACGGCATTAACTAATTTTCCTATCGTCTCAGTATTATTAACGATTTAATAATGTCGATTAACTCGCGTTTCGAGCGTTCTGCATCAAAGTTTTCAATTCGATTTTGCGGACTTTTCTGGCAAAATATTTATCATTGATCAATAATCAACTGCCGAAGGGCTTTAGATTGTCTTAAACATCGTAGGTTTTTTTTTTTTTCCTTTACACTTTCTAAAATATTCAGTTTTCTTATATTAAATTCCGACCGTCGGAAAAAGGGAAAAAAAAATCATCGTACAAGTCGAGGAAGCGACGGGCGCCACGTGGCGCCAGATGTTTGTTGTTGTGGCCATGGTCGAGTGCAGGCCCAATGAGGGGAGGGAGAAAAGGCGGGAGAATTTAAGGCGGGGGGCCAAACCTGGCGGGTACGGAGACCTTCCGTGACGGGCCCCGTCCATTTGTCGACACGTGTCCTGCTGTCACTTTCTTCAATGCATCTGTCGCGGTGCATTTATCGTTCGCCCTTGTTCTCTGTTCTCTGGCTCATTTGTCCGGCTCTCTCTCGATCTTTTTTCGGTGGGGACACGTCATTTCTGTCCCTCCCCGTTCGTTTTCACGATTTATATCAAGTAATAAAGAAAAGCCGGTTACGAAAAATCGTGTTTTGGCTTTATTCTCATTTAAAAAAATTTGCATTTTCTCTTTTTTTCTTTTCTTTTGGTACGAACGATAAAATTCATTTCTGTGTCCACTACCAAAGAGTTAATAAAATCCCAAGTTGATACATCCATAATAGATAAAAGGTAATGTATAGATTTAGTCATGTGTTATCAAATTCAGCAATTTAATAAAATTTAATGAAAATTAATATAAAGCAAATTTATCACAAATGTATCAGTTTATGATAAATTTATCACGTGTGCACCAGTTTAGGACTTTTGATTGTTAAAAAAATAATTTGAGATAAATTTATTATATATGCACATATAATATTAGAGAAAAAAATCATATGTAACCTCGTGTCGACCGCAATAATTTTTAAGGGTTAATACCACCAAAAATCTCAAATTAGTACACACGTAATAAATTTATTCTAAACTATTTTTTTGTCGCCAAAAATTTAAAATTAATATACCTGTAACAAATTTAATCTCAAACTAGTACAATTGTGACAAATTTACCGTTCGTTAATTTTTATTAAATTTTATGACACGTGACAATTGTCGGTATACGTAACCCTCTGTTTGTCATGCGTATCAATTTAGGATTTTTTATGGTATTAACTAAATTTGATAAAAATTAATATATAGTAAATTTATCATATGTATACTGATTTATGGTTTTTTGTGATAAAAAAAATTAATTTGGGGAGTTTATGATTTTTGGTGGTCAAAAGATAGTTTGAATTACATTTGTCATAAGGGTGATAAAAAAAAATAGTTCAAGCTAAATTTGTCTTATATGTATAAATTTGAAATTTTTCATGGTATTAATTATTTATTTAAATTAGCTGTCTTGAGATTTGATAAGACATATACCTGATTTATGATGCATTTTGCCATTTTTTTCAACTTTTCGGCCACTTCCGAGCGCCCTATGCTAGGTCTAGCTGCCTGTTCATAAGGGGGAGGGTGAGGTTCGGAATTCAATTTTCCACCGACATACCAAAGTAGACCCTACCAACGTGGTAAGAGAGTTTTGTTTTTTGCTCAAAACGTGGCAGTAGAATTGGGAGGCATGATATGAGACGGGGACGTTTAATTAGAGATTTTTGTTTTTGCACAACATTTTTTTTTACTAATTTTCTAATTTTTTCTTTTTTTTTTTTTTTCCTTTTTATGTTTTGGCCGGTAGGAGACTACCTGCCAAAGCCTAAAAAAATAATTAAAAAAAGATAGAAACAATTGCAAGTCAATACTACCTGGCCAAATGGACTAAATCGTACAATTGCAAAAATTTAAGACTCAATTAGCAAAAAAATGAAAAGCGTAGAACTGAATAGGCACAATTATAAGTAGGTTTGTTGGTAATGGGAGAAATGATCAAATTGATTCACATAAGTTTGGCAGGCGCAAAAAATGCGCTGAAAAAAAAAAAAAAGGAATATTTCTCAGCGACGTGGGACACCAATGGTTCTCGAGTTCTACGAAGTAAGATAATTTTGTACTCCCAAGATAGATCAAGGCATATCATAAAGCGGGCATATACGATACGACATAAATCTCAAGAAAAAAGATATTTGTAAAGTTTCATGTATTATCTAATTTGAGAATAATGTGGCCTACCAAACTTGGTATTAGCCACGACATGGTAGGCTTTTCATCACATGGAAATCTGGTGGGAGATGATCGCCGAAAACCTGCACCGATTTTCTGCAATTTCACTTGGGCCGGTGCAGCCACCATGAGTCAATGGCGTAATCAAAGCGCTTCAAAGGACGGCGTCGGGATTCTATTAATTGCTCCGACCCCTTTCATTAACCTAAATCTACCCGTGACCATAACCAGAGACCAAAATTGAATAGGGGGACAAAATCTTTGGACGGAGCCTTTTTCCAAAGGTCAGTAAATGCTAAAATAGCAGCAGAAAAGATGTGCGAAGAATGCTAGGTATGGTAAACTTTGGCTCGTAGGGAATAGACAGGACAAGATCGATCGTGTGACATATTGTAAGTAGATAGATACTTAAGTGAAGTAGCCAAGCTCCTCGATAGTCAGGATCAATGTGTCCACACGTCTGTGCATAAATCGATACTTCCACGTCCGTATGCCCATAAACCGCATCCGGAGGTAACCGACTAGGGTCCGGGTCACGTATAGGGCTTGCGCCAAATATGTGACTGGCCGATATTGTTCTTATTCTCATTTAACAATTCTTCTAATGCATTTTAGTAATTGAAGCTCGTATACCAATTAACGGGATGATGCATGTGTGCTATGTCTAACATTCGACGTCCAAAGCAAGGTACATAGCCGAGTATGAGCACGACATGTGAGAAATGTGTATCACAACATTTCATGATCAAGTGCTTCGTTGAATTGCAATTGAACATCTATCGTTTTCAAATATTTGTAGATATTGGTTGCCGCTCTATTTATACAGCTGAAAGTTATAATTCATTACAATGCTCTATATGAACTCCCTCCCGACTACATAATTAGATCACCGGGTGCGATATCATCTCCATGTTAATTCAAATTCATAAATCTAACGATTGAGATGCAATGAAAGCAATATTCTTAGATTGTCTATCCAATACCGGTGCGATGGAACACCAAACTTTGCCGCTTAATGGTAGGGATGCACATTGCATCTACATGAAAATATGAAAATCTTTGAATCCCATGAAACCCTAGATTTTTTCCGTGGCTCTTCGTTGCTTCTTGATATATTTTCTTACCACACACGAAGAGTCAACTGGATGAATAAATGACCTTGAACATCAACCCAACCACCAAAATTTACCACCCTTCCTCTCATGCAATGACACGTGGCTCTCATTTACTCTGTCCTCGCTTCCATTTTCTCTATTTAAACCCTCCAACTTTGCCATCTCCCCTCACTCATCAATCACCATCAAAACCATCATCCAATTCCCATAAACCCTAACCATCTCTCGTTCTCTCACTCTCGCTCGCTGTTCAACAACTGCTCCAAGAATGGCTGATCTCTCCAAGCTCTCTTGCTTTGTCGTCCTCGCCATCCTCGTGGCGTCCTCATCGCCGGTGGCTCGCGCAGCCCTCACGTGCTCCCAGGTCTCACCAGCTTGGCCCCCTGCATCGGCTACCTGAGGGGTGGCGGCCCCCTGCCGGACGCCTGCTGCTCCGGCGTCCAGTCCCTCAACGGCGCGGCCCAGACCACCGTGGACCGCCAGGCCGCGTGCCGGTGCCTGCAGTCGGCTGCAGGGAGCATCCCCGGGATCAACCTTAACCTCGCCGCCGACCTCCCCGCGAAATGCGGCGTCAACGTGCCTTACAAGATCAGCCCCTCCACCAACTGCAACTCGTAAACTTCCCCTCTCGCTATTCATCAATCATTTCTAGATTACAGCGCATCCTTACTTAACGTTGCTTTTCTCTTGCTGTTGGCTTGTGTTGCAGCGTGAAGTGAGAGGCTTTCTGAGCTCGGGTCGAGGCTGATGATGGTGTAGCGACGTGAAGGTGATAATAAGAGGGACGTGGATCGGTCGTTCAAGGGTTTTGTTGTTACATGGCATGCTTGGTCTTTTGTCGGGTGGTTCTAGGGTTTTGTTGTTGCGTATGGAAGGTCTCGTGTGGGTTTTTGTTCTACGTCCACGTCGTCATATTATGTGCTTCGGCCTCTGAAATTATATCTTAACTTGGTGCTTTTCCTCTGAACCTCGACTACGCAAAGTACAAATTTTAACTCTTTTCCACCCTAACAATCTATGAGACGAGACAAAACTCATAACCTAACCCGATTCAGCACCACCTTTTACTGAATGAAACAACAGCAACAGCAATAATAGATCGTTTGGAGATTGTCGTTGTCCCGTGCTCATCAATTTTAAGACTTCGGAAAATCAACGATTATTCCATAAATAGACTTCATCGCGTATGTATCTGTATCTTTAAAGTCTTTGAACCAAAGACCTTCGGAAAAGTACACGTGCTTTATGGCGCGTCTTGAAGTGTACTTATGGAGACTTACATTTTCGAAAGCACCGGAGATGAGAGGTAAAAAATAAAAGTACAGTGCTCTCGACACCTCACGACCTTCTCGTTTAAGGGTTTGTCGAAGAAAATGATTCGTTTTCATTTATTTGGTGATCTAGTAAAAGAGAATTACTTCGTGCTAGAAGGTGAAATCATTTTTCTCCCATTTAAATTTGTTGTTTTCAGTCCATGAGAAATATTTTCCTTAAATCGATTAGTTTTTTTGTCATCAAAACAACAAGAAAGTCTGAAAATTTTGCGTAAATTATTTCACTTCAAACAAACGGATCTGAGAGTTATTTCATTATCCATCTAAACTGTCCTAATAACTATCCAAATGATCAACTCCAATGTCGTCCCCCTTCCTCCATTTCTCCTTGCGCATTTTAGTACCATGCTCTCACGTCATTTTTATGAATGATTTCAACCCAAAATTAAATTAAATTTTTAGATACGGGAGGATATTAATGTAAACTCGAAATAAGCCTCATGTCTCCTCCGCATGGAATTGACCTTGATGCATCTCCTGTCACCATGCCGGTTCAATTTGAAGACAACGAGAAAATTATACTAACAACAAATGAACACGGAGTATGTATATTCTTTATTCTTAATATGATTGACATAAAGAAATTGAAAATCCGCTTCTCGATCGTATATGGTCATGAAGGAAACCGTGTTTATAAATAGGCATACTTGGAAAAATTACAAATTCACGATACACGTATAAATCGTGCTCCTGGCCCCTCTTACGACATCATTTGATGTTGTGATGTCACGCCATATTCTTACAACATAGAAAATTGACACCGCTACAATAAAATGACATTACATCATGATTTTGTGACAGCCTTCAAAAATATCAGTGAAAAATGGACTGATTTTGAAATGGCTGAAATCGGTATAAAATCAAATCAATTGGTTCCCGTAAATTTAAATGAAGGAAACGTCAAAAAGTCCTCCTCTTCTGGGCATTCTTTTTTAATGTCCAAATTTCTCTACTTTGAAAAAGTAAACCTCTTCTTCTTTTTTTCTTTTTGGTCGAAGGATGCATACTTCTCAAATGTCTCAGATATGCAATTTTAGGGTTTCCACAAATTCATTCTTTTCATACTGCATTCTTTGATAATGTTTTATCGAGTGCTAAAATCTTAACCACGGGGTCCTATAGGTTCTCACGAGCAAGATTGAATATTATAGTTAGAATTAGTCTTGAGCCATCACAATGCACAAACTCCTCAGACTTCTTTTTCGATTTCCATTTTCAAAATTGATTCTCATACTCTTCCAAAACTATTTCCTGGACTAGATTTCCCTCTCGCTGAAACTAGCGATGAGCAGTTTAGAGCCGGTCTAAATTTCACTTAGAACCTGAAACATCACCGACGGAACTGGTTATTCAATATTTGGACCCTGGAGCCTACCCCACGTACCTTGAAACTAGAAATCTACTCTATCACAAGTTCCAGGTTCTACACAGATTTCACATGTGTTCTTGATTTCCTAATTCAACGATTGCAACGAATCATCACATGTAATGGCACCAACTGCTACTATAATTCACTAATCATAACTCATACTTTGACATGGGATAATATAAAATATTAATAAAGTGAAAGTGTCGGTCATGGATACGTAGGAAATGAAAGCTTGGTCTAGTAATTCCAAATTACACACTCATCATCGAACCACGAAATACCGTTGGATCCTATGAAGACATTGAACAAGAAAATATACAAAGATTTCGGGAAAATTGTCAAAAAAATCCTAAACCTATTGCACTTTTATCAATTCAACTTTAAACCTTTTAAGTCCTATTGGTCGGAACCACTAACGTGGATATCAACCATCACATATGGTACAGTTAGCGGTGACATAAAAATTTTGAACATATTTTTTGATTTTTTATTTATACTTTTTTATTTTTAAAATTTTTGCTCTAGTTTTCTTATTCAACAACAGGCAAGGGTCACCAAAGAAGAAAACCCAAGGAAGAAAAAAAAAGAATAAAAAAATTATTAAAATATTATAATTATTAAATTATCCATGTCAGCATCGGTCATGCAATGTAGGAAGGCCAGCGTTCACGTCAGTGATTTCTGGTCAGTAGGACTCAGTTGAAAAAATTGAAAATATTTAAGACTTAATTGATAAAATTAAAATGTTTAAAGCCGAATTTGTAAAAGTTCAATAGGTTTAGAACATTTTCTAATAATTTCCCCCAAAAACTTGTTCTAGTTTCCATGTTCTAAATTTCAGACCATGCCCCGTTAAACTCGATTCCCCAATTTTCAGAAACATGAACCTACCTTGCATACTCTTCGGCTCCCAAAATTACCCTTAAACCATGCTCACCCCTAATTAAAACATACTTAGCTACTCGCCACCAACTGCACAAATCATGGAATCGATACTGTGAAACTCGTTTTGCTAAGTGTCATCCGAAATCCCAAGCGAAGCATCATCCCAAATCCCGGCAGAGCATCCCTGCATCGCCATCAGGCCGAAATTGCAAAACTTTCGAAGTTTCAGAAATGCGCAGGAGACGGGATTCAACGAGCACATGGAGAAATCCCAAGTCGCAACCCTACCCCACGCGAGCCATGTTCAATCCCAAGTCGTAGGTTCTAATTCAGGTCGCCCAACAGCCTGCTTTAGTCCTTGATTGGCGCTAATTTTTACCAAAATTTGATGATGACTTAGTTGGACCCGTGTATTTTTGTGTTCTTGTCTTCTTTTGTGATCATAGGCGGTAGACATGTCGTGCCTAGGTCGGTCGGTTTCTTCATCAGCTTCTCTGTTTTCTGTCTTGTTAGGCCCGAGGCTCTCATGATTTTCAGTTTGTGGTTATATAATGGACGGCGCAACGCCCAACTCCAAATCTAGTTAACCAAAAATTTTTAGACCTCATCGCACGGGCATTCTTCTAGAAAAAAAATATCGCATGGAATGAACTCGCCGCACGTGCAATAGATTCTGTAGGGACAGTAGGGAAAAGTGTTCAAAATGCCCTAAAACTATTGTATCGATGCCAATTCGGTCCTCAATTTATTATTGATGCTAATTCAATCCTAAACCTTTTGTATTTGTGCTAATTCAAGCTTACATCTTTGGCTAGAAATTAGCGTAGGTGAACATCGATCGTCCTATGTGGTACGGCTAGCACTGACGTGGACATTTTCAATATTATTTTAGCATTTTTAGATATTTTAAATAAATTTTTAATGATCGATAGACAAAGAAAAACGATATCTATGTCATCGAATTTCCTGTTAAAATTGGCCAAATTAACTCAATTAACACAAATGAAAAAGATTTAGGACTGGATTAGTACCATTAAAAGGTTTATGACTGAATTGGTACCAGTATAATAGGTTTATGACTTTTTCGACACTTTTCTCGAGATGAAACAATTTCTCCGGTCACCACACAGGCGGGCCGATGGTTAGTAATAGCTACTGTTGTCGAACCTTCTTTTCTATTTTTCTCATCGATAGGTCTGCAGATGGAAATCAAACTTTAGCCGCCCAAGCAGCATAAACACACACGACCCCGTCTCGATCGGAGAGGTTCGAAAGGATTTATGTGCCGAAAACCCCTGAAAAAGAAAGGCCTTAGGAATGTAAACCGCATTCAATTGAATTCCCCCAACTACCAACTAATCACCACCCGGGGCCTACGTACACGTGTCACGATCTGAGGCCCTTCCCCTCTCCTATAAAGTCGGCTTCCTTCTCATTGGCCCTCCACACACACCACAAGATCCACTGCAAAATCCCTACGGACCAGCCAACCACTTGCCCTTACTTGTTACTGTTCGAGACCATGGCGAGGTCTGGTTTCTCGAGGCTGGCGTGCGTGACCCTCCTGTGCTTGGTGGTGGCCTCCTCCGTGGCCGAGGCCGCCGTGTCGTGCGGCCAGGTGGCGAGCGCCCTGGCCCCGTGCATCTCCTACGCGAGGAGCGGCAGGGGTTCTGTCCCGCCCGGTTGCTGCCGCGGGATCAGGTCGCTCAACAACGCCGCCAGGACCACGCCGGACCGCCAGGCCACTTGCAAGTGCCTCAAGTCGGCGGCCGGCGGCATCTCCGGCATCAACTACGGGGCCGTCGCCGGCATCCCGGGCAAGTGCGGGGTCAGCATTCCCTACAAGATCAGCCCAAGCACCAACTGCAACAGGTCCCATTACTCAACGAACCATTGACATACAAACGCCATTAACGAACAATACTGTGTAGTATACCGATTAGTTCTTCATAAACTGATATCTTGACCTACTATTCAGCCCTGCAAACCGATGACCCTTTTGACTTTTCCTCACGAACTGTTTGTTCTTTTGTTGCAGCGTCAAGTGAAGATCGTGGAGAAGGATTCTGGGAAGCAAATAAACAACATCATTATGGTTAGGGACCTAATGGGTATAATATGAAATAAAAAGGGGTTATGACGAGTCCACATGAAGCTTCAGTACTTCATGTTCTTTTTAAGGTTTTTTTTTTTTGTCTGTATCTGGTCTATTCTATGCCCTAGACATTATCAATGTCATGCGACTGAGAACGATATTATTTCGCCGAGGTGATCGAGTGTGCCTTTTCAATTTCTCGTCCCTCTCCTCTTTCCCCTCCCACTTACAAAGCAGAAAAAGTCCACACAACGGGAAGGAAGCAGGGTTGCTGCTGGAAATTTTGAATATGACCTTCTAACCGTTCCCACTAAACTAGTCTCAGTTAATGGATTGTGCTGGTAAAATCTGCACATTTTTGCCTCTCGTGGACATCACCTGGCTTTAAAAGAAAACGATTAAGAGTATCGCGTAAACTTAAACCGTCGGCTCCGCTCCGACAGGGCGAGTATTCATACAGCTCGCACAATGCGGCCGATTTGTTCCCCACCGCATAGATCCACACACTAAGGTCCAGTCGAGCATTTTGAATTGAACAGTTCTTCTTCGACTAAGATTAAGAGAAGAGAAAGGAGGCAAATCACACTTAAAACTTGTACTATAAATACAACTCGCCCGTGAATCCAAAGTACAGATTATCAATATCTCACATATCGATAATACGGCCGAGGCAAATCACGGGTCAATAATGCGACATTATTATCATGGTGACCCACCTAGTGAATGGGCTATAATTGCCGTCTTATGGATTCGATGCGTGACCTTGGTCGATGTAGTACAAAGACAAATTCGTGTCATTAATGTGTTGACATTTCTTCATTAGGGTCCCCCACATAGCCAGTGCTTCCACCAACTCTAATTAATGGACAGATGGGTGTCAGATCTTCACGAAGAATTTGATACGGAATAGGCTACTCAAGGACTAAAAGTGACCATATAGAGAGGACTACGGCGGGCTTGGAATTAATTTCGGAGAAATTAATAACTTGCTTAGCGAGATCGTTGGTACGCACATAGAATATGATCGATTTGATCCGAGGGAACGAGTTCGGGGTACACTTATCACGTGAAAGGTACGATAGAAAACAATGTGACAATGAGCTGATTCATCGTCCTTGTTCGGATTTTCTGGGCGAATCACATGTCATTGGAGCCTCCAAATAGCCAACAAGAAGGACAATAATTCAACCGTCTCATAAATATAGTGACATCGAGACATGCCCCGCCTAAGATTCTCCGAAGCTGGAACCCTAAGGTTAGGCCTTGCTCTGTCTGGTGATCGCAGTTAATTCAACAGCAACGACAAAGAACGGGGCTCTAGGACGTGTCCACATCTTCTCGAGATGTCCAAAAAGAAAACAAAAGGACAAAAAAATTTTAATTTTCTTTCAAGTTCTAGACGTTTCAAATAGTGCACTCGATTCTTAAAAATTTGTCAAATTAGTGCAATCGAGAGAGCGTTAATTTTATCCTATCTAAGTAACGAAAAGATGCTGACATGACATTACTGAGTGACCGTAAAACAGGAAAAAGAAACAAAAGAAAAAGAAAAGGGCAAAAAATACGAAAAGAGAAATACAAATAAAGCAAAAACAAATGCAGAAAACGAGGTAAGCAAAGAGTAGAGGCTATGGCCGACTAAGTTGTCCAACAATCAAAGTGAGGATGATATAACAATCATGCAAGCGAAGCGACGGACACGGCATATGAAACAACAAACAACATCCCCACAGCAATCCTGCCCGAGCAAAGAGGTAAGTAGTTCCTACCGTACCATATGAGCCGCAGTCAGCTCAAGCAACTAAACCAGAATTATGTAAGCAGACAAAAGTACATGGATTAGTATCGCATATGAGGAGCTAAGTATGTCTACTTAAGCGTCACTTCGTTGTAATCATGTTTCCGGTGCATCAGTTCCTTGTCAAGGGAAAGCAACCGTACATGACGAAAAAACCTGCTAAAGTGCTGCCCAGAAAGCATAGCAGAACACAGAACAGTAATAACTGATTTGGAATCCTAAACATTTTCCTAAATCTTCGGGTATTCTACAGCTCATTCAAAAAGACAGTACAATATAACGTTCAATTAACACAGCTCGTCTACATATATCAACACAGCCCATCTTGATTGTTTTTCCTGTGTTAACATGGGAAAGCACAGAGCTTATGACTGAACCAAATTCTCTGTAGCTGTCTTTTTGTCCCTGCCTACGGGTTGCATTGCTTGATGCTCCGATCGACAACGAATCATTTGGGAGCAATCTTTTGTTTTGATAGGTAAGGCCTGGCTACAGACTTAACTGTACGATGATTTATCTGCATAACCTTTTGGTTCTGCCCAAGCCCAGATGACATGGAATCGGCAGCCCATCTTTACTTAGCAGGATTTTATCTCATGGATCCCAGCTATGCTAGCCGACAGCATATGCAATGTCTTCAAAAATCAGCATGCATAATCTATATTCTCTCCAATTGTTTCTGCAGAGAACTACAGATTTACTTAGTGATGATTATATAATAGAGCCAACAGAGATGCATGACAAAGAATAATGATTTTACTAGGCGATTAGGCCATTTTAGCACTTGATTCATGGAGGGACAGAAGCAGAGATGGTTTAAAAAAGACTACAAAACATAAAAGTACCTTCTTCCAGTAGTCATGTTTCTTCTGTACCATTAATTTCCTCATCGAGGAGCAATTTCTCAAGCTGAGCCACAAGACGATCTGTGGACAAGCTTAGCATTTGATTTTCTCTTCTCAAGTCAGCCACTTCTTTCTTCAGATCATCATTTTTCTTTTCTAGTGATGGACTTGAGAGTAGCTGGCCTTTTAATTGATTGTTTTCCTTTATCAGTTCACTCATCTCCTTCTCCAACTCCACAATCTTCTCTTCCAATATCCGATTTTTCAACATCAAGTCATCTTCCTAACAAATGAAAGCAAGCGAAGCTTACATAAAATGAATGTATTTGACATATAAGAGAAGCAGATGAATAACCTACCATGCCAGCTGATGATTTTCTAGGAGAGTCGTATGATGTAGACGGTGATTCAAAATGCTCGTTACATTCTTCTCGGTTCGATAGATAATCAGCGTTTATTGGAGAGTTCACTTTATCTGGCGACGAGCAAGGTTTCGGTGAATTAAAAACCTCTGACCTTTGTACTCTATCAATCGTATCTACATCGGAGTCGATTTTTGCTTTGGCATCCTGATAATCCACAATTTGCGGGGTTATATCCACTTCAATTATAAGAACAAAGAGACGAGAAAATTTAGTGGAAGAAGAAACATTATAATTTAATAACATGCATTATTACAAAATTAAATGGAAGGAAATAGAACAGCTAGGCTCACAAGATGCATTGGAAGATTCGCCAAAAAATCATTTGCCCCGGATTGTGGACCCGTCCCTTGGGGCTCATCCATTTGTGCCAGCAAAATATCTTTGATTATATCAGCTTCTAACTCAATCGCACTAGGTTGAAGCTCCCAGATTATCTAATGCACGAAAGGAGCAAAGTCTTATAAAATGCCATTTAAAATTGAGAATTGATCGGCACAGATTCCATACTGCTACTTCAGATGCCAAAAAAGGTTGAAATGGATGTACTCAGTAGAGCAGCTAACTTGAAGCATTAGAAAAAAAAGGTAAAAGAAAGAAAAAGAAATAACAAATTAATGGATCCACCTGATCATCTCTTAGTTTCTCAAATTCTTCAGTGACCCACAGTCTTGGATGGGATTTACTGTTTCCCCATCGGCATGCACGGGGAAAAGTCAAGGAATCATTTTGAAGACTAGGCCGAGCCATGTCTATGTGCTCATAAAACCACATCTGCACATATTCGCAAAAATAGAAACATCAACTGTGCAAAATTTCATAAAGGGAAAAAGCCACACAGACTCTTTGCATCTATTTCAGGCATGTGTGTCAATATTTGAGAAAGAATAAAAACACAGAAGTTCCTCCAAGGGACAGGTCTTATATGAATAACATGATACTAGATTTTTTTTTTTTTTATCAACAAGATAAGTACATAAAGTAAATGAGGGTTGAATGATCATGAATTTGCACAAAGGGTGAATTGGTGAACTAGAGAGCTTAAGATGGCTTCCAAGATTCTAAGGAAAATTTACCTGAAGGAATAAAAGACAACCCCCGACATACTGCATACTTTTCTCTTTCCTTCTACTTAACCACATCATTAGATCATCAAGAACAGCAGAACCCCAAGCAAATTGATGTACATGATCCAAATTACTAAGGAAAGAAAGATAGCGAGTATCAATCGTTCCATTCGTATTCGGAACAAGAAATGTCCCAAATGTAAAAAGTAAAAACGTCCTTATAAAGTCATCATTGGCTACCCCACCAAGGGAATCAAGTCTACTCTCAAGTGAAGCAACCGTAATTTTCCTCCTCCCAGGAACAGCACCATAATCCTCTTCTAGATCAGAAAAAGGCTCACTCTGCTCTAGTATCACTGGCTTTCCAATGACGCGAAGCCCCAAAACCAAAGCAACATCCATAGGAGTCATGGAAATTTCGCCATGAGCAAGTACAAAGGTCCGCTTCTCACAGCTCCATTTCTCCATCAACTCAACCAATAGGTTCTTGCTAAGGGTGTGACTCGGTATGAGCAACAGATTACCAAATCCCACACTCTTTATTGCATCTCGTTGATCAGAGGATAATTTCTCTACTCGCTTCACAAAGGACGGTGAGGAAAACCTAGTGCTGAAATTCCCAATCTGCATAATTCCGAAAACCAATTGAGATACGCTTTACCCTTTATCCTTGAGCAAATTTAGAATGAGATTCTCAAACATTGGTCAAACTGATCGTTGTCTAAGATTCATTTACCAAATCAGCAGAATACAAAACACCATATTATGCAGTCGGTTGAGTAGCTAATTATTCAAAAATAATAAATTAAGAAGCTCAAAGTACAAGCACGCCAGCAAGAAGCTCAGCTCCTAAAATTTTATGAATTGAAACGCATTCTACTCAACTCACTACAGAATACGGATGATCGATTGGAGAAAACCTTCAGTCCACACAAAAATTGCCACTTTACGGGCTAATCGTAAGAGACTAATCTAGGATACACAATTTGAAACATGGAGAAATCTAAATCACAGATTACTCTATTCTGCAACAATTCAGACACAAACATACCGGAAATGCTCTAAACCATAATTTGATTTGGTGCAGTGTCCACACGACCCGAGCTTGGGATCAGAACACCGCCTAGTCCGCAAAACTAAAAATGCGGAGGAAATCGAAGGGGTGCTTACCGAGTCGCGAACTTCAGCGGCTACTACGGAGGATTTCCTCTGCGACCTTCTCATTAGGGTAAGCAAGCGACTCTGCAACGGATAAGATAAGCCCTTGTTCTTCAAGATCAGAAAGCTCCTCGAGAAAGAAGACGAAAAGATCGGCTCTGTAGCGGGTTTAAATTCGCAAGCCTTCTTTTTTAACAAGAGAGAGAGGGTGGCTTATCAGAGAAGCTTCCTGAGTACTGATCACTAAGGAGACAAGAAAGAGCGCGAAGTCGTTTCATTGGACGAAGGGACGCCACTCCTGTGCATCGCGCTTAGACGTCTAGCCTTATGTGCCTCGAATATCAGCCCTTGATGTTTTTGTCAAGCTGGCCATAAATCGCATTCGAATAAACTCATTTACCCATTCTTACTCAATTATTACAAATTAGGAACTCATACCCAACGCTTTCCACACGTGTTAAAGCACTTATGTATTTAACGTAATTTAGGGAAGCTTTTTTTAAATCAATTTCTAAAAAATTATATTACTAAAACGCTATGGATAAATTTTTTATATTTTTTAAACGTGACTTTTGTCTTTCTTATTTTCTTTTTCTCTTTTTAAGATTGGCGAGGTCACTGTCCCACCCTCTCCGGCTATAGGCGGGGCCCCAACACTCCTTGCCTGTGACCGGCGAGGGCTTGGTCAGTAACCCTCGCTGGTTAAGTAGAAAAATTTTAAAAATAAAAAATAAAAGAATATAAAAAATTGAAAACTAAATGCCATCCACTTATTATTGTTAGGTAGTCCATTTAAAATTCATTAACTTGTCGGGTAACTCATTTATGATCCATTTTATACTTATTTTTTAAATTTAAAGCAACTCATTTACGACATGTGCCCTTGTATCATGGGCTGATTGTTAAGGGTCAGCTCGTACGATGACTCGGGCGTCTTTCTGTATCGTTGAAGTGCCCAAGCTAAGCCTTTTATTCTTGAATTCACTCGATCATCGTAGAGAGAGTTCGAGAGAGAGATCTCGAAGAAAAACTTTATATTTCATTTGTAGATGATCAAATGAGAAGGCAAGCTCTTTTTTATATAGTAGAAGATTTCGAATTACAACATTTGATTTCTATCAAATCCGAATGCTCAGATTACATTTCTCATCTTCCTAACCACCAACAAAAATAAGATAAGAAACTTCCATAAATGACGGACAATTACAGTATTGCCCGTTCCTTGGAATATTCTAGAAAACATAGTAGAAAACCTCAAGAAAAACTTAGAGGACCCAGACATGGCAAGTCCCGGGGATTTTCTTGGCTAAATGATGACCGATTAGGGCACGAAAACCTCGGCCCACTTCACTTGCATAGGGATTAAAATATTGATTCTAAACTCATTTTGCCACCTCGAACGAGGAGGGGCAAGGTCTTTTACTTCCTTAAGTGTCTCCATTGAACGCCTTGTCCATCGAATCATTAGGACCGGTACTAATTGATGAAGTCACAAAACTAGAGTCTAATGTAACACTGGTCGGAACCGGTTGACACACAACACAAAGGCATCAAGCGTGCGTTTGGGAACCACATTCCTAAGTATCTTTGGGATCCAAAGTCCTTTTGGCCCAAATATTGAGTGTTTGGCAAATATTTTCCAAAGATCCTTCGCTCAAAGTTAGCATTGGGAAGAGCTGTTTGAAAGCCCAAGCCAGGTTGTAGAGGTACCTTGAGCTTGCAGCCTTAGGCATTGGGATACCACCGCGAGACCACCAAACCTCCACCGTCACCGTTAGCAAGCCGCGCCGCCCCGCCGCATCAACAGCCAGACCTCCGCCGCCCTCCGCGGACTAGACCCGCCGCCGCCGCCCTCCCGCCGCACACTCACCTTCCCAACCTCCATGTCAACTCGCCAACACGGCCTTGCGAACCGGTAGTCGAGTCGTCGTTTCCCTAAGGACCTGATGACGGCCAGGTCGATGGTCGCCCTCGGCGACACCAATGCCCCCCTCCAGATTTGGGCTTGCGAACCAGGTCGTACCCTTCCTCCTCGGTGTCTGCCTTGCAAGGCCCCATGGCGACACGGAGGCTTCCTCCGCGTCTATGATGACGCGACTCGCAGCGGCACTCCCGCCGTCGATGCACCCATCGCCCCCGTATCCCCCGTCCACGCTCCAGTCGGAGGGATACTCGAAAAAAATAAAAAAAAATAAAATTTCGTAAGCACAATCAAAAAAATTGACAAAATACGAGGAGCCCCTCTCCGCTCGACCCTCGCCTGTTTAGCTTGCCCCCCCTGCTCCCCCACTCCGGCCCCTCTGCCTACGGCACACCTCTGCTCCGAGGATTTGCAAGCCAGTATCTACGGGCTCTTGAGAAGCCCCTCTCCGTAGGCCCGTTTCGCCGTGGCCCCCCAAAGGCGAAGCGGGGGCTCTGTGGAACTGAACCAGCGCTGGGCGCCTCTGGCGGCATCGCCCCCCCTACTCCGGCTCCACAACATCGTGAAGTTAGTAGGCCCGGGACTTTGGGTTGTGGGGAGGGGAAAGGACCCATCACTAAACACAAAATACAAAAAAAAAAAAAAAATAAAAAAAAAATAAAAATTTACTAAAAAGAAATCATTAAAACAATTTAAAAAACATCATTTAAAAATATGCAGTTGCTACATTAGTGAAAGACTTTTAAATTTTGTCTTACCAAACAGCATTTGCATTTCGATTCAAAGACTTTTCTACTCCCCTTCCCCCACCAAACAACCTCCGTCATCTTGCCCCAGTCATCTTTCTCCAAAAACTCATCCGTCCCCAAAAAAGTCCTTTCCAAAAATTAAATGCAGCCAAGTAGG